>JABCKS010000004.1:0-163074 GCA_018851325.1 Termitomyces sp. DKA19
TCACCATGAGCAGTTGGCCAAAACCTCGACCTTCGAATTATTCACCAGATGACGATTGTGCAATATGTCAAGAAAGACTAGTGATACCAAACACGACTGGAGAAACTGGTCCGAGGTAAATGAGACGGATACTTAGGTTTCCGCTTGAGGCGCCTTTGTTATACTGACTGACAACTAGCACAATAATCGACGACGTCAAGTTGCGGTGCAATCACCATTTTCACTGGTCGTGGTATGTCATCTTTCTTGATCAGTTATCCGTATGTACTCACGCCGCGGATGTAGTTTTGAAGAGTACGACCGTGCGCAACAAAGCAACCGCGCTATCTGCCCAATGTGTCGTCAATCAACACTGAGCGAAGACGGCCTACTCATCGTCGATATTGTCAACGAGGGTGGTTTTTCTGGCGCAGTCGATCTTGGGGAAATTTTTGATCGAGATCACTGGGAAGAGCAACAGCCTGAGGAGTGGAAAAAAGGTCAAGTGCTTCTAAGCCTTTGTCAAATGGGAGATTATGAGGAAGCCGAGGAACTGTTGAGGGACAAGGGTGCTGATCCAGATGCTGCTTACGAAGATGGAACGACTGGACTTCACATGGCTGCTCTCAATAATGCTGTGGAATGGGCTTCCTTGCGTCAGTCAAGCACATTCTCGATTCTCTTATTGCGGTTGGACAGTAGCTGACCCTCTCATCAGTCTTACGTTATGGGGCTAACAAAAAGCTCGAGACGGACAGCGGAAAAACGGCTCTTGATTATGCGTTGTCAGCGGATGCTCATGCTGTTGCAGAACTTCTTCGCGCGTAGATGACAGGTTGCAATTGCAATCATCGAAAACTTCCAACAAAACCTTCGCAAGGTTAGCAGGTAAATTTCTTGTGTAGACCTATCCGAGCATGATCATAATGTACTTCAATAGTTCATTCGTAGTTTCCAAATTAAACTACAAATTCCCGATCTATATCTGTGCTCTCCAGGCGTTTCATAGCGTAAGTAATTGATCGTCATTTAACATGCATGTAGAAGTCGAAGTGAAGCATACTACAGTCGTCGTTGGTCAGATTTTTAGGACTTATCCACAAGTACCTGCAATGCTTCTACGGCTAGATGCAGTACACTCGCATCCACTCTCCCTCCCTGAGTTCTCACGAAATTCAAGAGAGCCTGTTGTAGTCCAGCTTCTTCCGCCTCTCTGATGAGGGTTTTAAGCAAAACCTTATCTGAGACGTGTAATAAGATGTTTCTGGTACTGATGATTGCACGATGGACAAGCCCAGGATGGACTCCCAGGTTTTCCGTTCCTTCTGAACCATCTCGATTGGTAGCTGAAGGGTCGATGAACTGCGCTAGAATGCGGAAGACGCGGTGGTTGTCCGACTGTAGAGAAATGATGGCAGCGCAGGCACTTGGCGCAGATGTCAAGGTCGCCACTGCACCGGACGCAGCTAACCTTGTCGGTAGATCGTCGACATCCGACAAAGCGAACATTATCTGAAGCTTTGATTTGGTAGTGCTTGGATTACCCTCTCCACCGTATCTCTCGAAAACCTCGTCAGAACCTGCAATGAGGTTGCAAATCAACTCCATAGCCGCTCTCCGGACGAGTGCATGGTCCTCCAATAATAGAAGCTCAACCTTCTGCAGCAATCCATTAGACTTAGCGATGCGTGTGGCTGTCTCTGTTCCTTGAGATGAAAGGTTCGTTAGCGCCATCATTGATTCAAATTGTTGCAGGAGTGTTGACGAGGAACCTTGAAGCATGAGAGAGAATGGCCGTATAGCATCATATATCACGCCCTCGTTCGGTCCAAAGACTTGGATAGGAGAAGAGGTTATGGCGAGTTTTGCCAAAGCCTGGATTGCACTGAGTGTAGTAGTATCCAGAACTTGTGGTGACGTAGGGTCCAGTGATTGTTGAGGAAAGGGCATGCTTTGCTTAATAATGCGCATTAGCACCTTCGCGCCTCCACTTTGTAAAACTCTGCCACGGGTGTCCTGTACCTCCACGATGCTGAGCATTGTTTTCGCAGTCAACGCACGTACTCCTGCAGTATTCGACCGAATGACAAGAGAAAAGATGTCCAAAAGGCCAACATCAACTGCACGTCGAATTCTGGCTCTAACGTGGTCATCGTCATCAAGGATAGATGAAGACGACGTATTGGCTTTGGAGGTGCTTGCCATCTTCCGAAGCTTTTCTATCTGTATTTGCTCTTCAGTAAGTCGTGGGCGATACGTGCACAAGTTCGATGCAATCGATAAAATACCAAACCCTAGAGTGGTTGGGATATCAAGGGAACCAGACGCAACAATAGTCTTGGGACGAGGAACCAGAGAGAAAAGGCGTTTTAGGAATACTGTGTCCTGAGATAGCTCTTCCTTGATGACAGGGTCGACGCTGAGATACGCCAATCCTTCAACAGCATCTGAAAGTGAAGTCTCGTCGGCCCCCGCGACGATGATTGCTTTCATTGAAGCAGCCAGGTCTTCGTCTTTTTGACTACCGGTACTCGTCTGTGCATCTCCCAATGCATTTCCTGCAGCTTCCGCGCTGTCAGACGCAGATCCTTTGGATAGTTTTATAAGAGCAGTGGTAGCAATTATACGTGTATTTGTATCTGAAGAATTTTGCGAGGTGAAATCCAGCCATTTTGTGACTTGCGGAGACAGAATACCACGACATAGTTTATGCCCGATTGCCTGTGAGAGCAGTTGGGCAACGCTACGAGCTAGGTGTTCTGATGGGCTCAGGTCAACACTATCCATGATTGACTCTAGCACTCCATCTTGTTGAAAGATGGAGGCAGCGGACTGCCCGTCTACCTGGAAGAGGGCTGTCAAAAACGACACACTGGCAAGAATTTCATTCTCGTCAGTGTCTGCCAGTCGAGCGGCTATCGGAGGACCAAAAGCTCGAACCAAGGTCTCCGTATCCGGATTGACGACTGTCCCTTGGGGTGAGGACGATTTCCTGACACCTTGGCAGAAGGCAGATAGGGTGAGAAAAGCTTTAGAGCGTTCATCGACCGGGCTGGTTGGGAGAAATGCAGTGATAAGATATGCCAGTTCGTTGGGTAGGGCACCGGAAATACCCGTTCCTGGAACATCTTGAGGACCTTCCAGTTTTGCCATGGTTGGTTGAAAAGCAAAGAAAGTTGTGATAATATACTACCGAGATCAATGTTACTTATATAACGGTGATATCAGTCGATTGACTTTTTCGCTTTCGATCACAGACACCTGCTACTCGACGATCCCACTTGTTTGTGCACATTCCTCGTCGTTATGGCTTGCTCCAGCACATCTCCCATTCCCGTGCTGGAGTCTAGGTCTCCTACCATTGAAGCCGGGAACCTGGTCTTGCTCAGAATACCGAATGGCGATATCAAAGGTGTCAAAGTCGAGAAAGACTCGTGCGTTCAAGTTTTCTTCCCGAAGTGTGCTTACTGACGACCATCCAGCACAATCACTATAGGAAGGCTCGGTTCTTTCTACGCAAATGAGCTGATTGATCAACCCTATGGTCTTACTTTCGAAATAGTCAATAAAAAGTTGAAAGTTATGCCGCCTCGCACATTGCAGGAAGTCGGTAAGATTCGTCCAAACGCGAACGCGTACTTTGTTTTCTCATAGAGTCTAAGAGGATACCGACGCTACTAATGAGCTTATCAATGATGGCGAATTCGTACAGCCTCTCACTATAGAAGAGATACAAAAGTTCAAAGCTACTGGGGTTCATGTTTCGGTGAGTATAGCGATTTATCTTACGATGCCATTGAGCTGATCATACGGACAGGAAATCATCAAAAAGCAAATAGAACAACATGCTAACTACTCTCTGAAGACAGAATACAGTAAAGAAAAGTACAAAAAGCGGAAGGAAGAAAAGTACGCTCGGCCCAAGTATACACATTTATTGTTAACGAACGGTCCAGATATTCTAAGTCATTTACGACCATAGAGCCTACATTATTTAATGTCTGTGACTACTGGTTCAACAAGGATCAAACTCGTATTCGAGATCTTCGTTCAGACTCGTTGTCTCAATTATTGAACTCGGCAAATATCCGGCCAGGGGGACGATACATTGCGGTCGATGATGCTTCGGGACTCGTTGTAGCGGGGATTCTAGAACGAATGGGAGGTTCGACTATCTTTTCTTTCTCTCTGCCACTTAAGCCACATCTACATATGATAGGTCAAGGACGATTGTTGACCATTTGTGACACAGATTCGCCTCCAGCATACCCCGTAGTGGCGAACATGAATTTTAGGCCACATATTGTATCCAGGGTGCTGGTGTCTTTAAATTGGGCCACATCTGAGGAGGGTTACACTCCCAGTAAGTCTCTTTCATTGGCTTCGCACTGGGGCACAATGCTCAAATGCCCTAGTCATTCCTCCGTCAGATATCCCACAAGATCTAATACGATCGGAGAGACAAAAATCGCGACTTAGCAAGCGCAGAGCCGTCACTAATCTAGTGACTAACACGAGGGAGGAGTTGTTCGGTGGGGAATTTGACTCGTCAATAGTTCAAATTTCTTTTCGTCTTCATCTACTGACGTACTGTTAGCCTCATCATCGCCAGTCAATACGATCCATGGTCGATTTTACAGAGACTTGTGCCATATGTCGGCGGATCTGGATCCATCGTCGTGTACAGTCCTCATGTCCAAGTTTGCTGCCATATCCGTCCCAATGCACTGGTCCTGAATTGAAGCTTTTGCAGATCTTGACAGATCTATATACGCAAATGCGGGCTACAACTCAATACTTGAGTCCGAATATCACGGAGACATGGTTAAGAAGATATCAGGTCTTACCAGGACGGACACATCCTACAATGAACACATCAGGTTCAGGAGGCTATCTCCTCCATGCTTTCAAAATGTGTGTAAAATCACTCGTTATCATAACCATTATCCTAACATTACAATTTTAAATAGTTATGATGACCCGAATGCGTCCTCTGTCATGATGCACCGCCACAAACCCAAAAAAGCTAAAGTGGCTGAGCCCACCTCAGCCGTTGCAAAGGAGATTGTAGAGACCTCAGTAGATACAACAATCTTAGATATAGGCAAAGCCTAATGAGATAGAAGCCATCCAAGACGCCTATGCAGCTCAAAGACCTGAATTTGAAGCATTTGCCGTAGCAGGAAACAGTGCACCAAAAAGCTGGAAAAATCATCAACTGATCGTCAATAGGGATGTTCATATACGTCATACCTCATCAACAATGGTGTAGGCTATGTGCTGATTTAGGCGTCGATTCTGCAGGACTGCGAACATCCTTCGTGCTCCACGACGTGCGTTGGTTCGCCCCATCATGTTGGCGGCAAGGTCTGACAAAGTTGAATGCAAGTTGCCTTAGTTGCTCCAAGGACTAACATACCAGGAACCAGAGCAGAGAGCTTTCTGTTGGCTGCATCCCGAGTGGCCATCTTCTCATCATATGAACGAGGTACGCCTGATGACCTCAACTTCCCGCCCGGCCAAAGGCTATCTCGGAATATTTTGATAAGCGATAGGAGGCGCGGCTCCTCGAGGTAGGACTTGACATAGTCACGTATTTTTCTGATGAATAAGTAATTGCAATTGTTGGCCGAAGTAAAGCTATGATAAACTGACCGTTCGATAGTCCCTCCAAGGACTTGCTGGAGAATGATGACGATGGCTTGTCTGCGGAGCCAGTTATTTTGCTTGTTGAGCTCAAAGACAGCAAGCACGAGATCACAGATGGGAGCTGAAAATGTGGATGTACTTGTCTCGCCCTCTAACGGTTTCAGGTCTCCAGAGAGTTGCAAAAATGTAGCATCAGGAGAGCTTTTACCACTGAAGTTGAGGGCTTGCGCAACGAAATCCTCATCATGGATGCCTGAGCCAACAACTCCAGCAAATTCGGCTGCTTGTCTAGTCAAACGCTGAATCATAACATCGAGCATTGAAGGTCCGAAAAACATGTCGTCGATGCTTTCAGTTACCGAACGGTAGACATTGCGGACTAAATCTTTCCCAGAGAACGACACTCCTCTGGGGGGTTCTGACGCCCGGGAGGCAACAAAAGGAGAATCACGAGAAAGGAAGGCTCGAAGCTCATCGCTTTCACAAACAATGGGAATGGCCACCACGCTCTACCGAATGGTCAAACCTATCGCATAAAAACGGTGTATTACTCACCTGTAGGTATTTTTCTAGACCAATCCTTCGGGTATCAACGAAGCTTCCAGAAAGTGAGGCAACGAGCCGCTTTCCTGGAAAGTCCAAATTACGAACCAAGGTGTATCGCTCCCGTAGCTTGTTATGTAAGTTAAAAAACTCGTTGTATCTGCGTGCAACCACCCATCCCGAAGCATGTCCACCATCTGGTGCGAGTTGTTGAATTTCTACCAGATATCGCACGACAGATCTACCTTCCTCTTCGCCTACTGCCGAACTAACGACTGATACCTTTGTACACTCAGAAATTAACCGATTCGCAGACTCCTGCTCCTCGTACTGCTGCTTCTGGAATTTGAGCTCACGGAGATCCCTGTTCATTGCCGATTTGGATTTTACAAGAAGTCTAAGTTCTTGTTTATCACCAGTCAGCTCCGCCTTTTTGATTAGGGTATTGAGCATGGTATCTTGTGCTTCCAGATTTGCAACTTTTTCTCCAAGGCGGGCGATTTCATATGACAATTGAAGGTCACCAGGTCCAGCCAACTGGAACGGGGGTCGATTACCTCGAGCTTCGTCTGTAGCCACATCTTCTGCATCCACATCCACATCATCAGCTTCCTCATCTTCGTCGTCATCAAACATAGTTCGCCGTTTATTTCGACCAAGGGGAAGCAAAAGACTGGATGTCTTGGAACTCGTCGTCTTGATTCTCTTTGGAGGCCTGTCAGCTTGCTCTTGTTCCAATGCCATGATATCGGTGAGGGCAGCATGTATAGCCTCCATTCTCTTTTCCTCCTCTCTTTGGAGCTTGTCCTCCGAATCATCAAATAATGGGGGCCGCGTTGACTCAGGGTCGAGATCCCCTATAGGAGACATTAAGACCTCGATATTCGATGGTGAAGATCGTATCTCAGGGCGAGATGGGTTGGACCCGAAGGAACGCTGTGAAGTCCCGCTTCCAGTGCGTTGCATAACAGATCCAATGCTGGATTCTATGGTTGTCGGAGATGGAAGAGATGAATACAATTGCCTGTTTTGTTTAGAAGTAGATATATACTCTGGAGGATTAACTTGACGGCCCAAGTCGGTATCACCGATAACGCGGAACCAGAGCTCAGACCTCTCAAAATCCTCGAAATCTTGTTCCATGTCCTTTTCAACCTGCCTTTGGGCTAACATGACACTTCGGCGGACCTTGCGTTGTGCTGAAGGTGTGGGTGACAACTGGCTTCCGGCAAAGGCACGAATAACATTTATGTGGTTTTCGGATATAGATGCAAGAATTGGGTGGAGGGAGGAGCGAGAGAAATAGAGATCATTTATCATTGAAATGTCCTCTGTGATGGTTGTAGAGGAGGATGAATCCTGCAATGGCTCGTCCTCGTCATCAGAGGACTCTGAATCAATAGACTCCAACGGGTTTTTGAAGCTCTCGACAGTCAACCAAAACTGGACAAGTAAAGATCTGTGGCGTCTATCCATAAATTCCATGAAATACGAGAGGGAGCTAGGACTTCCGAGTATGTCGCGAAGGATGAGACCTGATTTGTGAGTTGCCTCCTGGTAAGACATCTGCTAAGTGGTTGTTCATCTAGTTGAAGCCTAGATATTTCGGTGTAAGGCTTACCGAGTCATGATGATCATTACCTCCCAGAACAACAATCCTCTCCTCGACTCTTCGCTTCGCAGTATAGAGACGGTCAAGGAAGGCTACTACATTCTCTGTCTTCTCCCCATTGATCCAATCATCCTTTTCGTGGTTTGCTTGAGTATTGACGCGAGATGAGATGGTGTTGCATGATTGCGAGATGGTCTTACCAAGAAGTAATCTGGTCCTCCGAATTTCCCCGACAACATCGTTCTTGAGCCTTCGCGCATCCAGAAGGGATGAACAACGGTTTATGCTCCGAAGGAAGGACTCAAATTGTCGTGAGTCAGTACGTATCGTGATCAGTTCTGAGGCAAGTGGCACCGTAGTCGACACTGGAGGTTGGGATCGGGGCGACTGCGCCTCGAGAACGTTTCGAACTTTAGTTATCAGTTTCCTATTCATAATTGATCTGGCAGGCACACAACTACAAAGGGAAGCACAACTTACTGTTGATGGATAGCTGCACCGGCCTATGAATATCAACTCACTTCGTGACCGCAAGTGAAGTCAAGACAGACATACCACCTGGTCAATAGCTCGATTCCAGAAATCAGGGTCGGAAATCATGTCCATCACCGGTTGTAGAACGGAGCACACCAAAATCTCCCGTATAACAACTCTCAGCACTTGACTTCGTGCTTCAGCATCTGGTAATACATGCGGTAAGGCCTTTTCCACCAATTGTCGGAGGTGAATTTCTTCGGTCTGCTTTGTGAATGTAGTAGATAGATTTCCGACTGCTGGGTGCAACTTTCCATCCTTACCGGAGTACTTGTTCGCCAATAACAGATCAAGCTCTTCGGACTGTGTTAGCCTGCGTTCTAGACCAGCCCCACGCAACGCAACTTCCGACTGACGGAATTGTTCTATATGTGCTGTAATCTTTGGTAGAATTCTCTTGACCATGAATGCTGAAATATCAATGGTGGATGCTCGATCGAGTAAGCGTCCCAGACTCGCATGTAGCACCGACGAGACGGCCATTGGAAAGGACGATGATGAGGAGATGTCCTTGTACCACACAAGAACGAAGTCTCGAACGATCATGGCCAGAATGTCATCCAATGCAGACGAAACGAGGGGCGCATCAGGACATAATAGCGGGAACGACTGTGGTGTGTTCTGTGACCATTGTGATCGGGTGAGGACTGCTTGCCAAGCGGCTGGAGTTGAGAAAGCAAGGGGGCGCGCAGCATAGTGCAAGTCATTCTTGACATGAGCCTTCTTGTCCACCAGATACCCGAGGAAGAGATTGAAAGCCAGAAATGAGAGACCAAAACAGATGACGAGAAACGGAGAGAACAGGAGGAGAAGGACGGGGGAAGAGAAGATACGGAAGATAACAGGGAGGACGACGGCGAGGACACCGACGCCAACGACGGTCCCGATGCTGAGCGACGAAGTCATGCAGCTGTCATTGGCAATAGACGTCCGACGGCAGCAATGCTAGTGCGCACGTGAGCATCTATACAAATTACCCTACGTCTTCGACGTGTTTAGTGGTCCCCTTGACCGGATACCGTCTTCTTCCGTCTTCCATCGACGCGCAGATGTCTTCTGCATCTGCCATACAGAAAAAGCAGGTTGGAATCTCCACAACGGAAGGCTTCATATGCGGTGGTATCGCTGCCTGTATCGCGGTATGTGGTTCTTGTAGCCAAGTCATGATTGCCGAATCTGACTTACTTGTCTCTGGAAATAGGTTACTATCTCTAACCCTGCGGAAGTCGCAAAGACGCGTCTACAGTTACAAGGCGAGCTTGCAAAAGGGGGTGGTGTGAAAGTTTACAACAATGCTGTCGATGTCCTACGAAAGACATACATAAATGAGGGTTTACGGGGTGTGCAACGTGGTCTCGGTCCTGCCGTAAGTTGTAATTGATTCTGCAGGACTTGGCTAAATCTTCCACTCAGTACGTTTATCAAGTGAGATCGTCATTTTGAAGCATTCGCATGACTCTCACTGGCCATGGCTTCCTCTAGATTCTCCTGAACGGATCCCGTCTCGGTATGCTTACTGCCCTTGTGGCTACCGCACGAACTGATTTGACCAAATAGGATTCTACGAGCCTATAAGACACAGTATCAATCATTTGGCCGGTTATTCGGCCGAAACTCAGATTCCATTCACTTCTGTTCTTGCTGGTGCCTTGAGTGGCGCCATTGGTGGTATGTAGACGCAATAAGCCTGTGATCCATGCATGTCACATATCTTGGGCCGATTATAGCCTCATTGGGAAACCCCCTTTTCCTGATCAAGGCTCGGATGCAGGTGTGTCAACTCGAGTCCCGGTGAAGTGTTCATAACGTTTGGATCTTCATCAGGCCTACTCCCCAGCGCTCCCTGTTGGAGCGCAACACTACTACAAAAACTCTTTTGACGCTCTTTCTACCATTTTCCGGGCAGAGCGATTCCGCGGCCTCGTTCGGGGGATCGACGCAGCCATCTTGCGAACATCCATGGGTTCTTCTGTAGGTTTTCATCAGCTTGTGGACTTCGACGTCTTCTCTAATAAGCGTGATTCAAGGTCCAACTTCCTAGTTATAACTTTACGAAAACGCAGCTGGTACGAAACGGCATTCTTCCTGCTGACAGCACCTGGACGTTCCTCCTCAGCAGTACTGTCTCTGGGATGTGTGTTGTACGTTTCATGTCTTCATCGATATCAGGACAATGGGCCTGACTTCTATGCAAGTGTCTAGCGATGCAACCCGCGGACACGGTGAGTCATGACGTCTTTTCCTGGACCCAAGTCGGGAACCTTTTCTGATTCAGTGCACTGTTCCCAGGCTTTGACACGAATGTACAATCAACCGACCATACGTGGTCCTGATGGCAGGCTCCAGGGTACCCTTTATAGAAACCCAATAGATTGTTTATGGAAGACTTTCCAGGCGGAAGGGGTACGAGGGTGGTATAAAGGTTTGATTTTAATATATATATTCATCCATTCTGCTCAACATGGCATGCAGGCTCGACTGCTCATTTCATGCGCATTGCTCCTCACACGTAAGTGTCAAGACACTCCCTTTGATACTCGCTTCAATGATCGACTAGGATTGTTACACTAACCATGAACGACATCATCATTGGCATATACAAGGATTTCAAGAGAGGCCGTCAACGGGACTTCGACGTTTGATGTATTCTACACAATAGAGTCAGGGACACATCTGGATTTGCGTTTATAATACATTTAGAGTACCAAACTTGACAAGCTAGATGCTTTCGGCATGAGCCTTGTATCTTGTTGAAGGCCTACTAAGACCCAGGCTCCCCGACCCAGATAGGTGAAGGACGTGTTTGCAAAATGGTAGTAGTGACATGACAAATGGTATCGGCAGGTCAAACTCGGGGTCAAGCGTCAAACACTTGAAATTTCATTCTTTCAGATCTGTGATCTACCATGATGATCCATACATGGCATTGAAAAATATGCAGCAGCCCAATAACAATCCCATTTGAAAATGAATGAGGATAGGATAGATAGTATGGTCCATGCGCTGGGATTGCATAGATTAATAATTATTATATTTCTGTGAACATTCCTGCATTTGGGCATTACGACACCGATAACAACTCTATCTCTCTTTTGCCCTTAATAAGACTCAACCAGCACACTTAGCTTTCATCATGTCTTCGTATTCGTATATGCCCTGTGGCTCAGGGGCTTTGCATGAAAGGCTACAAATCGATTTCATTTTGATCTCTAGTACAAGTATACTGGGTTGATTTTGGAGTGATCTCGAAATGAGGGAACGATTGGGTTCATGTCCCTCAACTCGGCAGGCGAGAAATAACTAGAGTAGTGTATCAAGTGTGAGTGGTTTATTTGTGGATTAACATGAGGATTGGCGTGGGTTGATCTCAGAATGATATATCGGGTTGAATGAGTAAGTATGCCAGGTAAAATAAATAAAACCGACGAGTCTGCTCGCGGCCTGGTTCGATACTGGAAACATCAATAATGATTCTATCTTAGTAGTCAGTTCTGAACGTCCAAGATAGATTGAAGATCAACGCACAACACAACATCAGTTTTATGATCTTCGGTTCTTTTTAATGCATAATATGTTGATGGAAACTAAGAAGCAATAAAGCATCCTCAATCTTAATCCCAGAATACTGGGAAGCTGTGGCTTTCTCTAGTTCTGCGTACGATGCAGAATCAATAGCGAGGGTGAGCTCGCTGATCGTTATACGAGATGATGAGGAAGGCGGAGTGGATGTAGCGGCGGCAGTGAGACCGGATACGGGCTCCGGTGGCGGAGTGACAGCCTCCTGGAATTCGTCCTCGCTGCCGACGTCAGAATGGACTCCATTCATATCGTCATCGTTATCAAGGTCCATCGATGATGACGATGAATACGACTGGAAAAACGGGGAACCAGATCGTGAAGCGGAAGCTGATGGAACGACACTATTGAAAGAATAGTCGTCGTCGTCGTCAGCACTGCTGGGTTGTTTGTCGCGTTTTCGAGCTGTCTGACGCAAGTTCCTGAACCAATTAGTAACCTTGCCTACATCCCTAATTTGGCAAGATTAACCTCGAGTCAAATTCGAATGATTGCTAAGCACTTACATGCCAATTTCTAGAGCAAGAGCCGACCGCTCCTCGATAGTCGGTGTGGATGTCTTGGTGTAAAGGTCCTTAAGAGCATCGAGCTGATATGGCTCTGGCCGTGATCGTCGTGGGCGCGATAATGACGACTGAGACACACTGTACGGGGTCGAACTACGACGAGAGGACGACCTTCGGGGGGAACGACTATCGAGAGAGGGTGAAATACTAGGAGAGCGCCGTTGGGACGCAGACATAGGTACTGATGAATGACCGGATGGAGGTAGGACCGGTAACCCAAGAGAAGGATGATTAGATGGAGGAGGAAATGCCGAATATGTTCGAGGCTCAGGATGGTGCTCAGTGGATATTATTGGACCAAGCCCGTCTACATCGTCCTCTTTTCGCTTTTTCGCGAGGCTACGTTGATTTTGGAACCAATTTGTTATACTTTGGTAACGCCTGTCGACACAGACTCATGAATGGGGATACAAGGAGATCGAAATGAAGATACTTACATTCCAATGCGTTCCGCCAATAGTTGACGCTGATCAGTTGTGGGATGAGGAGTAATGCTGTACAGCTTTCGAAGCTCATCAGTTTGCTCAGGAGAGGGACGGACACGCAATCGCCTGGGCATGGAATCTGTCTCGGAAGTAAAATGAGAGTATTCCGAGTAGCCAGGGTAATCTGCACGAGAATAGTCGTCTAAAGGGAGATAATCGTCGTCGAAATAGTAATCGTCGTATTCAGAGGGGTGGCGATTCGAATTGTTCGAGGAGGAAGCAGTAGAAGACGATATTACAGATGGAACACTATATGGATTACTCCTAGTTCTTTTCTTTGATGATGCCCTTTTATTCTGAAACCAGGCATTGACGGTCTTTGTCTCCCTAAAAATCTGATTAGTATGAGATCGACAAAGAGGGGGATGGATATAGGGCTTACATTCCGAGACGCTCTGCCAAAGACGAGCGTAACTCGAGAGAAGGATGTTCATTTTTATCGAAAAGCTCATTGAGAGCAGCGAGCTGGGCGGGGGAATGGCGATGTCTGGGTTTCTTCTGTTGTTTGTCCTTGGGGACTTCTGTTGAAGGGAGATCGGACATGGGGGGCAGGCAAGGACAGCAGATGCGGGAACTCGTCAGGGCAAGAATGAAGGATACCAAGAGATGCGAGGGGTATTACAAACTTGCAAGACCATAGCACTTTAACTCGAACCTGTCACTTTCCCACGTCTCTTTATAAAAAAGTCTTTGATCGCACTATCAGATCCGTGCCTTATGCACGCATTGCTTCAAACTGATGGGATTTTGATGCGCACTGTCCATTGTGTCTGTCGCGAACTATGTGCTCGTCTTCTATCCAATCAATCCTACGAGCTGTGATACTCGATGTGCACCACTTCATGACGAACAGATGATGTCCCAGATGAGTGATATCAGTCTCACTCAGGTCAGCAGTCATGTGTTTCAAATTCAAATATTCACTCGTCATCGTATTCGTGCCGGTCGTGGTGATAATTATTAATATAAACCGACTCAACTCAATTTATAATTATCCCGTAAAAGTGTAAGTATAATGACTATGATCTACAGAATCCATGGCATATGCACAAACATCCTTCAATCTTCTGCGGAATCTATGTTTTTGATCCATGCACCAATGGCTCCCCTGCGTAAAAGATCAGTCCATGTGGAAGCACTTGAAAGGAAGAACAGAACCCACAAGAATCCTTCGTGTCGCAGAAACAAAGCACGCTTCGTTCCCTTGCTCCAAAAGCGGATAGCATACGATAATGTGGTAATTGTAGCAGCGTGTCCTGCATCTTGTCATCAGCCTTCTCCAGTTCGCCAAGAGCATACATACATACCTCGAATAAAGCAACCGCCAAAGTAGATCCTATCTAAATTATATTTCTCTGCATTCATGTAACTAGATTAGATGTATCAGGGTCATCAATACCAATTTATCTTTTATATATATAGACGATACCACTCACGCAATTTGACCAATATTGTTCGACACCGCGTACAATAGACTGCGGCTAATGTCTTCAGGCGAGAAATTACCCTTCTTTCCGCCCTTTTTAAACACTTTGCCGAACGAACTGGCGATGGTGGTCGACTTCAATCCCAGTTTGCTGTAATCCTGCCCATAGATATCACCTACTAGCATGTCGACATGCGCATTGTCTCCTCTATCCGAAAAAGCGAGCATCTCTGCAAGACGACGCATTATGGTCGCAGCCATATAGCATGCTAACAGGGGCACTTACCATCAAAGGTCGTTGCTGGTGTCAAAAGACTCAGCAAACCCCATAACGTTCCTCCACCCACACTCGTTCCACTGACACGCTCAAATGTGCCATCCTCATCCACCTTGATTATGGATACACCAGATCCAATGTTGACTAGCAAGCAAGGGAGCTGAGGCGTCGGGTTACCCACGAAAGTCACACCAAATTTGGGTGGGTCCGGACTCGGTCGTTCCAGAGCGCCACTGGCACCGGCTGATGGTATTGTGGGCTTGTCAGAGGAACATGTATGGCTGCTAGCTATTGGGTTGGATGCGGAGTGAATGAGCTCGTCGGAGAAGTAGTACACCTCATCCGGGATGAGCGTGATGAACTTTAGGCCCTCAATAAGGCATTCCATCTCATCTTCTCGCCGTACTTCCACTTGTAATGTGTCTTTGAACAGCTCGTAGAACTTGTGTGCGCCGCCACCTGTCGCCATAATCTTCACACCTCGTCGCATTTCCTCGATCGGGACATGGTTTACTGTGGCAGAACGTTCGATTAGAGACAAAATGAACTCGACACATTCGTGGATGTTGTCGGTCTCGAACCGCTCAAAATTCAGTGAACCACCGGGGAAATGTTGTGATGTTCGTCGTATGAGGGAGTCGCGCACGAGTCCATCATCAAATCCGGAAATAGCATGGGTATGAGGCTCCAATACCAATGGTGTCAATGCGCCATTATGTCTGGATGGGGAAGCCGCAACTTCAAGTGAAGATCCGCTATGCTGACTTGTGGAAGGCGAGATGGAGCGGGGAGTGGATATAGTACTAGGACTCGCAGAACCATGAGTTGCGACAACAGAAGGCGAAGAAGGTGGGTCTGGTGATCGTGTAAAGTACACGACTTTCGCCAGCGATCCGCCGACCTAGGTATGTAGGATAAACATCCCGGGTCTGCCGACAACCACGCATAAGTATACTCACGTCTACTGCAATGTGTGACACCGGTTCTATGTAGTTAGGAAAATAAATCCCTCTGCTGTCCCTTGTCTGTGTAGCGTATGAATGGGCCCGTGCTACCCCGAAGTATCAACTCCTAACACATACCTCGGGAGACTCTTCAGACAAAATTACAGCACCGCGAGTGTCGACGTGAATAACCTTCGCCGATGGCAGGGATGGTGAAGGCATGTCGAATGGATCAGCCGGGGTCGTACCCGGGTGGTGGTTAAGTGTAGATTGCACAGAATTACTCAGACGTGATCCCCAAAGCTGCATCATAATTGATCGTCTAGCTATATAAGTATCATACGATTTTCAACACCCCCAATCCGAACCGGTTAACATCAAAGCGGACCCAGCGGCGGACGCCGCGGCTAGCAACCGGATCCCGATGCGTCCGGAGATGCGAAGTATTCCTATACAATCCTACTTATACACTCTAACTCGATAACTCGGGCCTACAGATTTAGACTTTATTGGACAAAACAGGGAAGAATAATGATGGGTATCTGTTTTGACAAGTATCAACCCCCAACAGCATCGAGCACAAGATCACAAATCTCTTGTTTCTCTGCGCGAACCCCTAACTCCAACGTCACCCCCGTACCCTGAGAAAATGTCATCCGACAGCGGACAACTACTTTTCCTCCTCCACCTGGCACAAGCCCAGATAACTGTAGGGTGTGGACCGAGGTTGATGTCGGTGTCTCGGTTCTGCCTAAAGGTTCCATGTTAAGAACCTCGATAATGGAGTCGCAAGCGGCTATAGGAAGCTCAGTGATAGATATCTAAGGGAAGGTATGGCGAAAACCAACCTTTGATGCTCTCCATAGATGACAAGGCGAATGTTTCCGTAGTACTGGGTGATGTACGTAACCTGTCCCATTCAGCACCGAATGTAACATAGTTGGGGATAATGTAGTCGGGCGCGCCAACTTCAATCTCATCGATCTGATATTCATCTTCATATCCTTCTTGTTCGGGTTCGCCTGTTGATGGATCGAGCTCTTTTGTGACGAATTTAAGCGTGCATGCAAAGGAACCAATAGGATAGGGTTCATTTTTCGTGAAGGAGACATAGATAATACTTGGAGAGTTGGAGGAAGTCAGCGTAGGTAGAGGGATAATGAAGTCCTCGGTGAGGGCAATATCCCCCATCTGATCTTGCATGATAACAGATACATTTTCGAGAACAGTATCGGGTAGTGTGTTCGATACATTGAACTACAATCAAGGCATACTGTTCAGAAGACCCTGTAATAAGATGAATGTTACTGACCTGAAAGACAATATGGTCCGCGAAAATATGTGTAACACACGAAACCTGATACTCGGTCTCGGTCTCGGTCAGCTCAGTTGCTTCTGAACTGTTTTGCACGGGACCATACGAAGCAAACTCTGGGACCTCCGCAAGTTGTTGTGCATACGCTGATTGTTTCTCCGCAGCCGTCGGCGGAGGAGGCGAATCTGAGGCCTTCTTGGTTGTTGGAACACCAATAGTCTCCAATGTGCTTGGACCTAACGAAGATCAGTTACAAGTCTAACATATTCATCCTGACTTACGAGCAGCATCTTGAGCGGCTTGGGAGCGACTGATCTTCGGGACTGACGATATATCAAACGCTTGAGTGCTGGAGGAAAAATCCTTGACGTATGCTACAAGTTTAGATTCAAGAGCAGCCAAAGAGAATACGGACTCTAAGTGAGCGTAAGTCGAGATGCTCATGGGAACAAAAACATGGACCCCCACCTTCTTTAACATATGCGTCAGCCAACGGCTTTTCCTTGAACGACTTCAGATAGAGTGCAGCACGATCACGAACTTCATCGTCGACGTCGTCCAAGCAACTATGTATGCGCTGTTAAAAAAAACAGAAAACGACAGATGAAGCACATGGGGACATTTACCGGTTCAGGAGAACAGTGATGCTCTTCTGCAGTGCAGAGTCAACCGAGTTGATACCAAATTTAGCCAAGCTGGCAACAGCCGCTGCTCGTACAGTCGCATTCTCCAAAACAACCCGATTATAGATAAAACGGATATATTTGGCAGGCTGTGGTGATTTGGGGCCTTCCATTCCAAGTAGATGGAGGATGCGAACAGAAAGCTTAGTAAACTCGCAGTCCTCGATGAATTCACATAGGTGAGATAGGGCCTGTTCCTTCGCATCAGCAATGAATTTGACCATGTCAAACATCGCTTCAACGACCGCTCGCTTGAAATCATAACCACCCTCGTCGCGAAGCACACCCGATAGGAATGTGAGCATAGAAGCATGTTTCGTCGGGAATTTTAAGCAAAGTGAACGAATGGCCTCGACGATGATGACCTTGAATTCGTCTGTGATTTCAGCCATGAAACTGGTAATTTGCCTCATGAGACGATCGACCGAAGCCTCATTGCCAGTCTTCAATAACACCAGTAAGCCTTGATGAGGTCCAGATTCAATCAAAAAGGCTGACCTTGAGCAGTGTAGTTATTGCGTAGGTAGCAACGCTTCTGTTAGAATCAGCGATGAGTGCTTCCAAGTCAACGTTACATGTAGCAACAGCGGTAGGTTGTGTGAGAGCAAGCGCGGCGAGAGTACGTGTAGCAGCAAATTTAAGGACAGTTTTGGGTGACGACAGGAAAAGTTGAAGGACTATTAGCATTTGTGAGTCGCAAATACCTCAAATGTTCGTCGAAGTAATCACCTGAAATAGCCTTCGATAGTTGTTGGGGACTAACGTTCTTCATTTCGCAGATGACACGCGCGGCTTCATAGTTGACCATGTCGCTCTTGTGCCTCAGCCAGCCGTCAATGAACTCCAGCATCGGACGTTGAAGACTGGCCAGAAAAATAAGTAGTTTTCCCTGATTACTGCCAACACTCACTTTACATCTTCCTCTATGACCTTAGCTGTATACCGTATCAACATACAAATTGACATTGGGTTCTTTAGTATTGACCCTGAACCAGGCTTTCCACCCGAGTATTGTTGAATCATCTTCGTGACAGCCATCCGGTCTTGTTGCCGAATGAGGTACAAAAGACCGATAGCGTGATATTGGACGCAATAGCTCGACGTGATGATCGTGTTTTGAGTCGTAGGTTGGGGTGCCGCGCCAAATCCAAGAATTCCACTACCACCAGTGCCAATGGTCGCATCATAGAAGGAAGGGGAAGATTTAGTGTTCACAGCTTCCTGCGTCTCATTCGCCCAACGTTTGACAACATCTTTTGCGAAAGGGAAGAGATGGTAGGCAGAGACGAGGGCAGCAGAAGCAACATTGGGATTGCGGTCGACAATAGCAGCCTTGAAGAAACGCTCGATACCTTGTGCCATTGACGGCTGATAACATATTAGCCAACGCAATATCCAAGGATGATGCTGACGTACATCGATGATACGGCTGAGGGCTCGGATGGCATTCGAACGGTAAATAACTTCAGAATTGGGTTGCATATCCTTCATGATACTGCTGGTGACCATGATAACATCTTCTGCTGACTCTGCAAGTTCCTTAATAGCCATGTACACGGCCTGCCGGAGCGCACTCTGTAAACCGTATCACTTATTGCCGAACTTTGTCGATTGGGAAGAGACGCACATCTTTATGTTGGAATAGTTTCGTGGTCCCAAAGAACAATGAAGTAGCTTCCTGTGATGTTAACGTCTCGCCAACACAAAGGAGATACACAATCCGAGTGAGAAGTAATCTGCACTTGCGTGGGCTAATGGGTGATTCATTGAATACGCGGGCCTCCTGGATGACCGTGGTCTTGTTATTGTAGTACGAGCTCAGGCCACTCTCTTCCTCCTTCTTGGAGGGAAGTACCATGGCAAAGGAGGCCATTGGTGAACTTCGTCGCTATACGTGGTATTGGATCTTGTGGACGTGTAATGTTTGTTTGGTCGGAGCATGTTTGGCTCTACGTGAAGCTTGACATCTTCAGCGTCCTTTCAAGCTTCAAGTTGTATACGTTCAACATTCATATATTTAATGTATACACGACGGTATGGTAACCAATGTAAGACGCGCCTGACGAGCTACTAGTAGGAGGGAGAGGAGGGTCAAGTATCATAAAGGCTCATAAATTCGTACTTTAGAGGGTGTCGCGCAAGAACCTGTAGCGAAACCCGTCGTGATTTCCTCAACACTGCCGCCTGCCACAAGACCAGACGCAGCGCCCTCTCCCACTCCACTCGCCCTCAACGGAATCCTACTAATAAGACATCCTAGAAGAGGTGGGGATGAGAGGACAACAAATACGAGAGGGGAGGGGATGAGAGTGATAAAAGTGTGGGTAGAAAGGAAGGAGCGATTCAGGGTACAAGACAATAGCGTTATAAAAGGAAGTAAGAGTCATGCATGAATCTTGAGAATGTGGTGGAGGGGAATAGATCCGCACAATAAGGTGGGATATTTACGGGCGCAAGATGGAATGGGATCAAAATAACGTCACAAGGGAGGCAGGACTAGAGGCAGCCGCATCTCCTCCTCCCTTACGGGAGAGGTGGATATGGCTTGAAAAGAAAACAGCGTCCGTATGAAGAAAAAATTGAGGGCACAAGCAAGCCTTGTTGTAATGGAGGTCGTAATGGTGTAGAGCGACAAACCGTTGCCCTAAGTCGGGCAAAACTAGCCTCAGACGCATGAGGAGGACATATCGAGAGTAGGAATATAACGAGTGGAAGCCGAGAGCGCATTATTGAGGACCGGCGAACCGGACGTGCCCCAACCATAACTTTCCAACCTTGCCATACCACCGACATCTTCGCAGCTCGCTGCGCGTGCAGCTCACCCATGGGAGAACATCAAACAGCACCGAAGATCAAGTGAAACAACTCTGCAGCTCACGTCCACAACCACATCGCTAGACCACACCTGAAGCACACGGAAGGGGGGGAGGACCTCCAAAGCTAATTTACCAAAGGTCGGCTTCGCGGCCACGTCCAGGACGCTGTTGGCCGCTGACAGGACCAGGGGGAACTTGCTGAGCTTGACGAGTGTGCGAGCGAAGCCTAGGGAAGACGTCTTGAGTACCGATTATATATTAGTGAATAAGCACATACATTCGGTCGCTGGCACGATGGTCTTCCTCGTCTTGGACAACCTTGCGCCTCGCGGAAGGCTTAGCTTCGTCCTGTGCATTACGCTGAACACTCCAGTCGAAAACGTAGTCGTACTGGTAACCCTCACGGACGAAAAGGTCGCGGAAAAGCTTGCGGAGATAGGAGTAGTCCGGTTTGTCGTCGAAGCGAAGAGCACGGGTATAGTTCAGGAAGATACCGAACTCGTTGGGGAAACCACGGCAGAGTAAATCAGTGGGGGTAGTCATTTTCTTCTCCATGATGCGGTCATATTTCTGCTTCTTTGTAGCAGCCTTGAGTCCCTGCCATGGAAGGGAGCCCCGGAGGAAGTACATCAGGACATAGGCAAGGGATTCCAAGTCATCACGACGGGCTTGCTCGACACCCAAGTGAGTGTTGATGGAAGTGTAACGAGCAGTGCCGGTCAAATTCTTGTTCTCCCTGTATGGGATGTGAAGGTGGGTCTTGGGGTCGCGGAACTTCTTTGCCAAACCAAAATCGATGACGTTGACCTGGTTGCCACGCTTGCCAATTCCCATCAAGAAATTATCGGGTTTGATATCACGATGGATAAAGTTCCGAGAGTGGATGTATTCGATACGAGAAATCTGGACAGGTATCGGTCACCTGCAATAAGGCGAGCACCACCGCCAACATAGAATGACTCACCAGTTGGTCGGCAAGGAGAAGAACTGTCTTCAAGCTGAACTTGCGGTTGCAAAAATTGAACAAGTCTTCAAGAGAAGGTCCGAGAAGATCGAGGACCATGGCATTGTAGTCGCATTCAGTGCCGAACCACCTAACGAAGGGAACACCGACACCACCAGCGAGAGTCTTATAGACCTTGGATTCGTACTCGAGCTGAGGATGTTTGGCTTTGACGGATTCAAGCTTGATAGCGACTTCCTCGCCCGAGATAATGTTGATTCCCAGGTAAATGTCACCTGTATGAAAAGAATTTATGTTGATGGAAGGGATAGCGATAGAGTGGATAACACACCAAAAGAGCCAGAACCTATCTTCTTGCCCAACCTATATTTCCCACCGACACGAAGGTCAAGTCTATGAGAGGAGGAGTCTGCCATATGCTATGATGATAAAGAGTAAAATCTGGAAAAAGGTGTGAGGAATGTAGTGATGGAACAGGGGGAGATTATAAAGAAAAACAAAAACCGACGAGCTTTTCTAGGGGCTGAGGGCAGGAGGACGTGTGGATCAGGCACTGGCCAATGCCCGTAACGTGGATACCTCCCGGCGGCTGACAGAGGACAGGCAGTCAATAAGATAGCCGTGGGCAGGGTGTCTGCCCCGAGGTCAATGATGAGGAATCGAATACAAAGAAAATTCGATAGACGCCACGCCCGCTTGTTGATGTCGTGCGGTGACTATGCGGTAGCCTTGCCGCTATTGTTTTTGAAGACGAGAAAGGGAAGAATAAGGCATGATATACTCACAGAGATGAAGACAAAAGGGCAAGGAAAGGGTTTGAGGGGAAGGACAAGGTTGAGGGGCTACGAGGTGGTGGGCTGAGGCAACCTCAAGAGAGGACCCAAATAAGCTGTGTAGCGGAGTCTCAATTCTATCGATGAATCAGTCTAACTTGTGCTGCCCCTTCATTGTCAACTCATACGGGTTGCTGCGTTATTGGTCTTCTACTTACCCGTCCCCTGTCCCTGCCTTGACTATCATACATACTATAAACAGACAGCCTTCTTTCTCGTGTTTCCCTATTAGAATACATGCTACTCCGACAAGCTATCGTATCGATCGGGCTTCCCGCCCACTGACGGTTTTTCGCCACTTCAGCCCCTGGTGGCCGCTCCGTAGTTCCGAAACACTGACAGAGCGCGCGCTTAAACATTGGACATCCAAGCCGGCGAGAATCCGAAATACCTTTTAGTATGGGCATGTGTCCTGATACCAATGCCGCACTTCGTGTGGCCCTTCGGTATTGTTTGTGGAAAATTTCTCTCCGTCCTCAATCGGACCATACATGGTCATGTTAGAGTGTTGTATCGCTTGAAATTATGAGAATTTACCTTTTTCTCCCACCGTCCTACAATGCTCTCCATAAGCCAAAAATCAATCTCTGTTGTACTATGTGCTGCCCATCAGCTGATGCGACATATTCAGTGACGCGCCCAAGAGCCTCTCGTGCCTGTATCTAGAGACAAGTGGTGTTATGAGGCCCCCTTGCAAAAATGAAACATATACATATAGCGTAAAGAAATTGACATCTCTAGACTTTAGGAATGGTTTTGTATCACAGATGTTCGTGCATATCATATTAATTTATGTCACCTGCAGCTGTAGCATGCCTAACAGTATACTTGAAGTTGTTTGATACATGAACGTGGACAAGCCTCAAGAATGTTTGATTGTTCAGAAGCCTTGTAAGATGTTGGCGGATAATCAGACAACTTGGAATAATAACGACCCGCTCGACACAGCCTTAGCTACTTCATGACCTTGGCGACCAAGACCGTTTCGATACAGGCATTGAGCATTTCTTTCCCGAAGTGGATATATCGATGAACAATCGGTCAAGTGGTCACTAGCTTCCGTGATTCTTCTACAATGCGTAGACATATTCCTATTGTACAAACCTCATAAGCCTGATACCTTATGTATACCCATCAGACATCACTGGTGATTGTTGTGTTGTATCCAAGTCATATTCCATGTTTGGAAACAAGAAGCAGCTTCGGCCACTTGGATATCTTATAGTATGCCGTCCGCTCATAGCATTAAGCATCCAGTGTTATCTTCAACGGTGTGCTGTTCCATTTCGTATCCTTCTTCGACACTGAACGACCTTGAAGGCGTTCGGATAGATTGTACGAGGCAATCATCTCAGTTCATAAGGCCTGAGAGACGAACGGCATCGACCTTAAAACCACATACGAACCTTTAAACCCCACATTGGCCTCGCATAGATAGGCTAGACGATGGAGATCTCTCATAAAAATGCCGATATTGAGTTTTGGGTTTGGATGCAACGAAAAGAACTGTTACCATAATGATAGCACCACTCTTCGGAACTATAACTTCTCTGACTTCCAGAGGACAAGGTCAGTGAGGTGGCTCATGGCCATGTGTTATTACACTGATGGCTAACGCAGTCAACGAGGCATCATGCAGACGTGGCTCGAAACACGTACGAAATTGATATATCGTTTGATCACACGCGTTGTCCTTACGCTCCTCATCGTTTAAGTTATCGGATCACGGTAGCGCCTCATCGGCGGTACGACTTCTGCAACACATCCCATAGCTTGCGAGCTAGAGCTAATTACTGAAATGGGACTGGAGCGACAGTCTCGGCTTGGTCTCGGCTCGAAAGCGAGACTCAGCAAAGGTAATGTGTCTTCTGATATATTGGGGTCCCAATGGATAGCGAGCTATTAACATCTAAAAAGGAGGTGATTGGCCTTGGCAGAGTGATTACGGACATCGAGTGTTCGTGAAGAATGTTGTGAACATAGGGTCAGGAGAGATTTGACAATGGAAGATAACATTATTGAGACAACCATATATCAGGCGAATGACCTTTGATCTACAATGACAAAAGTGCATGTCGACATTCCCCATCAGCTCCTGAAAGTTCCTGTGTGATATGGATGGTTTTGTCTCTAATCGCAGAATCACTTTCATTCAAGGTGTCAGTGTGGATGAAATGGTAGCGTATGTTCCGCACTTGTTCTCCTACCGCCTGAAATCGTTGTAATATCAGCAGCAGCGTTTCTTCTATGCGTGTCGTGGACATGCGCGTCAAATTGGCCCCGCCGAAATGATCACTCCTTCTCCGGCAATGGGTTTGGTCCAAAGAAAATGACGAACGTGATGGGTGGACGTTGCCCATGATGTCGTTCAGTGAGTATGAGATAATGTGCACCCATTTTGCTTCAGTGAGTATTTCCAATCGCAACTCTATGTCCTGGATATTTTTAGTGCGTCGGATGCTTGTTCAGTACAAGTTCGCTTATACTGATGAGTAAATATCATAGAGATAGGGAAGCATCAAGTCAAATCAGCGAAGTAGACGTTCCAAAGCGTTGGCAAAGTGGTATTGCCCATTAGTATTGCACGTTGTAAGTAGCGTTTATGCCACACGACGTAGATCATCCGCACATGAACATACGCAGTTAATCAAGTGAATGGAGGTTTAAGACAATATTCTGACTCCAACCATTCGAAAATACTAGTAAGTATGGCGACCCTAAGGTCTGAGACCCAATTGGTGCGAGGGACAATACCGAAACCATAGTTACAACCCTGTCTCAGGTCGACGATTATCACCAATGGATACCACCGATCCGTATGCAATACCTTCCACAACATTTACGCGAATCATCCGCAATAGGGTAAAGCAGACCCCCAATACAGCTGGCTGCCACCAGATCAATTCCGCACGGGCTGACATTTCGGTGAGGTCCAGAAGGTCCATCGCAGCGCAGTCAATAATGCTGTAACGGCCATTTGAAGTGCCATCCGTACCCAAACATTTCCAGAAACCAGACAATAATGAGATATCCTCATATTTTGAGACTTGAATTCATTTTGCTAGGAAATTTGGTTAGTTCAAGAATGTGAACATCATGGCTCAGGAGACGAGATAAATGGCGCTTCATGTCCGATTGACTGGAAAAGCTTAAGCTTATTGAATAGCACTTGGGGGGTCGCGTTATGGGTTACAAGTAAAAGAGATTTGATTGAGTACGTATTTTGTTCGTTGGTTCATGGAGCTAACGTTTTGTAGCGGCCCGTGACCTGTGTGAACGGACTCATTTACACCTACAGGACATATCTCACCATTTGCGCTGTCGTTCGCTTATTTCACTTATCATTTACTTTATAGATTATAGCGTGTTACGTAGCTTAGTTTTTTCGCAAATACAAGGACTTACACCAGTTCTTGCAGTGAAGACTCTAAGTGTGCCGTTACCTTTGCCTTATTCGGCGAGCTACCGTCACACGTTTAAACCCCGCTCAGCTTGAAGTGCTCCGCTATACTGATGGCCCACTCGTACCGACACGACCGCGGACACTGGCGATAATACCAGGTTTTGGATTATAGAAAAAGAGAAACTCTACCTCGCTTTGTCTATCCCAACCTCCGAGTTCCAGTACTTTCCACTTCGCCCACTCACATGGCTGCGCTACGTTGCCGGGTGCCATATACGGCCGTGAGGGCGATCTTTCAACCTTGCTAAATGGTCCCACTGTTGACTACAATCAACTGACATTACATGACAAGGATTACTATCTCACATCTCCTGGCATCTTGGAAACAGCCTACACATTGGATCCTCAGATCATGTATTACCGACAGTCATACTCCACGCATGATACTGTAGGGAGAGGGAGGTTCAAAGACGAAATTGTCGCTCGTGATGGCACCTGTATCGTAACGGGAATGGATGCGATGATTTCGCAGGCCTGTCACATAATCCCTCACGGGAAAGGAGACGACGTCAGTTTCAAAATCTCTATTTGACTGTAATTGGCCCCATTTCTGGTCAAGTACCTTGATTTTCTCAGCGACAGCCGACTGCAAGACTTTGAAAGACCCTTGCACAGTATTAATGACCCCCCGTAATGGACTCCTCTTGTGTAATATACTTCATGTAATCGTTGGAAGGTCCCTCGGAGCTTTTATGTCGGTCAGAGTTGTTCATCTCATCGTTTTACAATTGACTGGTTGGTCTACAGTTGCCAAATTGGGCCATGACGGATGTTGACTCTGATTCACGACCATCGCATATGCTTTCGAATGTCTTCCCCGATGGCCTTCTAAAAATTGCCCACCAATCGCCTCGTTCTCAAATATCTTTCGCGTGATATCAAAGGCTTCCCGATATCTGAGGCCCCTCACAATTGTGACGATCGAATATCCAATGATCGAGAGTGGCCGCCATCTCAACTGTTTGACATTGCATATGCTGCTGCTGCTCTCAAGTCATGGGGACAGCGAGTTTTCACTGGGGCTGCTAGAGATTCTGCCCGGCATTTTTCTGAGACTCACGTCTACAACGATAGGAACATTGACAAAGAAGATTGGGATCCAGATGATAATGTCGATCATGATGATGATCTTGATGAAGACTATGTTGACGAGAACGAAGACAATGGGAGTGATTATAGCAGAGGGAGGGGTAGGCAAGCAGGTAAGCAAGTGAAGGAACTCGAAAGGACTTGCAATCGAGGACATCAGTGTCGCGAAAGATTGATCAAACAGTCATCTTCTGAATCAAAGGCAGGCATTAAGTTCGATGATATCAGGTCTGATAGCATGATGTCGCTGGTCCTCGCCATTTGGCAGAGAAATTCTGAAAGTGCCTTCCAACGAGCACGTCAAGCACAGAAGAAGAGGCTTAATGAAAAGATTACGCGCTGGCGCTCTAGTATTGCCACGGAGGTAGAAGTGGACTGTTTCACTAACATTTATCAAAATATGCAAGACGCGCTATGCCTGACTTCACCCCCCAAGTTTTACTGTAACAAAATTATTGAAGTTCAATATTAGTTTACAAATTTAGAATAGACACAGCCATTAATAGAGCAATTGGTGTAGCTCATGTGTAAATTTGTACTTATAACCCATAAATAATTCCATGCATAGCCTTGGAGACTGTTTAATGGTTGTCACAGCGCTCGATGGGAAAGGTATACATTGGTCTAATACAGTACGGACCTTGACCGTTCACCCGCACCGGTAAAACCAACCCCGATCATCAGGATCATGAAGAATTTCCTGATGGAGGAAATGTGCACCGGTGTGATTTTGGAGTCGTCTTCCCATCACACTCCCCGGTGACCAACATTGCCATATCTTGCCCTAGACAATCCCCTCGCTTGTTTCAGGCTATTTCACCTCTAAAAGGCCGTCCATTCTCTACCAACTTTCATTTCGTACCACTCAGCGGTGTCTGTTGAACAGTCATGGCATATCGTCAGAACGACCCATATTATGAGCAACCCAACGATAGTTATCGTTCGTACCCAACAAATAACTATCCTCCGAATCCGCAGCACCACCGTGATCCATATGACGGACAAGCGAACTGGGATAGCAAGTCCGTTAGATCATACCAGAGCCATGCAGGGTCTCAGGTACACCTCATGCCTTCTTCATACGAAAAGTACGAAGCACCTCCGGTGCCTCCGATGCCCCTTCCTCAAAACTATCCCCCACAACATCAAGGGATGTACGGCACGGACAACGGATACAATGACATGCGCGAGAAGATGATGCGACGAAGGTCTGTGCGCCAGGTGGCGCTGGTTCATGGAAATTTGGTGCTTGACGTACCAGTTCCTTCAAACATCGTGCCCGCAGGCAAACAGGATGTTGAAGAGATGTCCAAGATGAGGTATACCGCTGCTACCTGTGACCCAGATGACTTCATGTTGGCGCGCTACACCCTCCGTCCATACCTTATGGGCCGCCCGACGGAACTATTCATCGTTATGACTATGTACAATGAAGACGAAGTCTTATTTGTCCGGACGATGAATGCGTAAGTTTATCTTCATCTGTGGATATCCTAATCTCAAATGAAAACTCAGTGTCATAAAAAACATAGCACATTTGTGCAGTAGGTCTAGGTCGAAGACCTGGGGCCCAGATGGTTGGAAGAAGGTTGTTGTCTGTGTTGTCTCCGATGGTAGGAGCAAAATCAATAAGCGAACTCTTCAAGTCCTCAGTCTCGTGAGTGAACTTAGATGTCGACCATCGGTGCTTTGGTCTTTAATTTTGATACCCATATCTCATAGATGGGCTGTTATCAAGACGGTATTGCCAAGGACTCTGTTGGTGGCAAAGATGTGACAGCCCACATTTTCGAGTTAGTATATTCGTCTGGTGGAATGACCTAGATCCGATCCAACTCCGTCAACTTCAGATACACATCCAGTGTCATTGTGACTGATACAGGCGAAGTCGGGCAAGGATCATGTCCGGTCCAGATCTTATTCTGTCTTAAGGAGCAAAACAAGAAGAAGCTTAACAGTCATCGTTGGTTCTTCAACGCCTTTGGTCCTCTCATCAAGCCCAATGGTAGGTATCGTTACTGTCGCATTGAGCATAGTGTTAATTCATCCTTGCATAGTTTGTGTTCTTCTAGATGTGGGTACAAAGCCAACCGGCACCTCAATCTATGAGCTATGGAAATGTCACTTTCTTTCTCGTCTTTATTGTTTTTGCCTGATTTGTAGATGATTTGTAGGCTTTGACAAGCATCCTGGTGTCGGTGGAGCTTGCGGCGAGTAAGGAGACATTATTATCACCTTGTCTGTATTACGTGTCGCTGAGCTTCGCCAATAGGATTTGTGTCGACACTGGCAGGGGCTGCAGCCTTCTCCTCACCAATCCTCTAGCTGCGTCCCAGAACTTTGAGGTAGTCTTATTGAAACATTTTTGATTAGTAAACTGACGTTGATCACCAGTATAAAATGTCCAACATCCTCGACAAACCACTGGAGGTTAGTAAATTTGATAAGAACGAAATGAACTCCTGGTCTCATATTTCAGAGCGTGTTCGGTTATATCAGTGTACTTCCCGGCGCTTTTAGTGCTTACAAGTATAAGGCCTTATTGAATGGACCAAATGGGAAGGGACCTCTTGCCTCGTACTTCAAGGGTGAGACCATGCATGGCGGATCTAGCGGTGCGAGTATTTTTGGTAGGTTATTCTTCAATTTTAAAGATACATGAGTGGGCTCAATTGTTTCACCTTTAATGTAGAGGTAAATTGTGCAAATTCTCCGATTTCTGGCAGTTTTACTTATATATGAACCATATAGAGAAACATGTATCTCGCTGAAGATCGCATTCTGTGTTTTGAAATCGTTACGAAAAAGACGGAGAGTTGGACGTGCGTACCTTTATGAATTCCGTGATCTTCTTTCCCTTGACAACGTGTTTTCCAGTTTGAAATATGTCAAGAGTGCCAAGGCAGCCACTGACGTCCCTGCTACTGTACGTTGCTTTTTTATCTGCGACCTTATGTTGTGAACTTTATTCCTTGGATTTTCCGCAGGTACCCGAGTTCATTTCGCAGCGTCGGAGATGGTTGAATGGTTCTTTGTTCGCCTCCATTCACGCAACGGTGTTTTTCTTCAGAATATGGACTTCTGGGCAGAACTTCTTTCGTAAGATTGTTCTTCAGGTTTGGTGTCCCTCTATTGTCTCGATCTGCCACTAAAATCACCCTCAGATCGAGTTCATCTACAATGCCATTCAACTCCTCTTTACATGGACGTCGCTTGCTAATTTCTACTTGTCATTCTACTTCGTAAGCCTGCCTTTGTCATTTTTATCTGTGAAATACCATTTGTATATCGTCTATGTACAGCTTATTTCCTCGGCAACGAAACCTGGCAGCGGTAATGCATTCAACTTCCTGAGCAAGGGCGCTGGGTTCTATGTTTTCGAGGTCTTTCTCGATCTGTATATCTGTCTCCTTTTCGTTGTTCTTGTCTGTTCTCTTGGCAACCGACCCCAGGTGAGAATAGGATTATAATAACAGTGCGGTCTCTGATGTGCATTAGGGCTCTAAATGGACATACCTCATAGCCATCATTTTGTTCGGTATATGTAACATCATCACAATGTGGTGTGCGGGATATACTGTTTACCTTGCGGCTCGAAGTGTGGAGGAATGGAAAAATTTCGGAGAGTAGGTCCTTTGAAGTCCTGACCAGTATCACTCATATCTGAGCTTCTCCTCGCCAGATTGGTCCTGCACAATAAAACTATCCAGGACATTGTCATTGCTCTCCTCGCTACCTATGGCCTCTATTTCATTAGCTCATTCATGCACTTCGAGCCCTGGCACATGTTCACCAGTTTCGCGCAGTACATGTTCTTGCTTCCCTCTTATGTCAACATCTTGATGATGTACGCCATGTGCAATCTGCACGATGTAACATGGGGAACCAAGGGTGACAATGGCGCCGCAAAGGATCTTGGAGGTGCAAAAAAAGTTAAGAACGAAGATGGAAAGGAAATGCTGGAGGTTGAGCTTCCTACTGCACGTGAAGACGTGGACCAGCTGTGGGTCGCTGCACGTAATTCACTTAAGATTAAGCCTCCTCCCGAGAAGGAGACCCGTGATGCTGCCACCAAGCAAACTGATCATGACCGAAACAGCAGGACAAATGTTGTGCTTGCTTGGGTTGGCTCGAATATGTAAGTCAACTTTAATGTCACTGCCAACTTGATTACTTACTTTCGGATTAGGATCTTGATTCTTGTATTCACTTCAAACGCCTTTGCTGACTGGGCTGCCAAGCATGTTGAAGCTGCTACTAACACCACCTTCAACCCTTACCTGACTTTCTTGTTCTGGGCATTGTACGTTCTTCTCAATATCTTCCATTGTAGATGGACTGACGGCTGACTGTCAGTGCTGGACTATCCGCTGTTCGCTTCATGGGTTCTTTCCTCTACCTTATTTTCAGATTGTTCGGTCATTGATCGGTTCATCTTCGGAAGTGATTCTCTGTATACCCTTTATTCCCTGTATCACTGAGTGCGGGCACTTGTTGAACCAAGTTACGTTATGTATCGGCTTAATACGCCTTTGACGAAGCTCAATGAATGAAAATTCCATCATTGTCGGGCGGACGGGTGTAAATCATCACACAACCTCCAGTTTCGATTTGGTGAAGTGAAATAAGATTACAGATTAACAGTTAAATGCAAGACACAAAATGTTACTAGAAGAAGGATAGCGAAGATGCAACAAAAAAGTCTGCGGAAACTCTTATCGCTCTTCAGCGGAACCATCTATTGAATGATTAGGTCCATGGAAGGATGATGATGAGCCCATCTTAGGCGATACCATTTCAAACTGCGACGTGTCGAAACTGGTGGGTTGACATTCCTGCAGAGAGTAAGGCGATGCCATTGACCGTCGGGGAGAGATTATCCCACTAATCGATTTGGTGTTCAGTTGTGGGGAATGTGAGAGATCGATAGATGAGTTGGTGAGCTTAGACCGTATTGACTGTCGTTTGTCATTCCGTGTAATGAACTGTTGTGGAATCCGTGGGCTTGGTGGAATATCCGGTGGCGGAGATGTGACGGAATTCCGTGACGAGCTGAAGGTGACGATGCTGGGACGACGAAGACGGACCCCATGAGCATTTGGCTGCTCGGTACCCATCGGAGGTTCAGGTACGCCCACCATAGACGCAATGGATGATATCGAAGATGATTTCCAACCTTTCAAGATCGATTTCCGGACGGTCTGCTTTTGTGTCGGCGCAGATGCCACAGATGAGAAGCTTCCGCTTGCCGAAGTCGACGTGGGATGGGAAAGAGTTCGAAGATTATATGAGGAGATAGGAGGTGATGGTGGTCGGCTGTTAGCTCGTGTTCGGGGGGTGGTAATAGGGTATGGAGTTTCCTGATCAAATTGGAAATGGTCTAAAGAGGAGTTACTCCTGCCTGGACGCATTTGGATAGCCGCGACAGGTTGCGGTTTCGTATCGTCAAAAAGAGGAGAATATTGTTGGGGTATCGCCTGTTGATGGGAGTGCGCGGGAGATTGGGGATATTGTGAAGAGGGAGCGATAGGAGGCCGCTGTTGGTAGGTCTGTGGCAGGTGTTGCGGATGAGGAACTGGCGACCGTGGTTTAGGAGGAACTGGCGGTGCTGACTCTTGGGGTAGTGGTTGGGCTAGTTGAGACGTTTTAGACAGTGACTTGGGGATAACTCTCGGCTGCTGAGCTGTAACCGACACAGAGAGCTGGGGCGAAGGAGCTTGAGGTACAGGCGGGGGCAGCATGTCTTGCGACCAAGGAGGCGGGGGTTGTGGCGAGATTCTGCCGGATCTGGAATTCTTCAGGGGTTCACCTGACTTGTCCGGTAATGGTCGTACAGGGAAAGGGGACAGAGCAAGATTTGAGTCAGATGGCATTGGTGGCTTACATGAGGAAGTACTTTTGTTATTTTTCCTCCACAGCTTTTTAATCGTATTGACGCTCATCAGTGTTGGCCGGTTAGACTTCGACTTCACTTCGATACTTGTTATCGAGTCAGCGGAGAAGCGACTGGTAGCTGAAGAGCTGCTACGGTTCCTGCCGTCAGGGCTATCGATAGGCGGAGGGATATCTACTGCGGAGATATTTGAAATGTCCGGCACGGCATCCTTCTCCCAGTACGCGGAACTTTGTTGTTCACCAGGGGCTGGAGGTGGAGTGGACGCAAACCTCCCGAACGGATCAGGTGAGAGGGGAATGATAGGTTCGGACTTAGCATCAATGAAAGGCTTCGTCGGGACGCGTCGATGATGACCTTGTTGTTCTTCAAGCTCACGCTTCCGTGATTCGCTATCTTCCGACATTTTGCCAGAGGAGTTCGGTATATATGATCTAGGTGCAGAAGTCGTGACGCCATTGACGGCGAGGCGAGGGGGAGATGCTGGGGTGTCATCTCGGCGAGATGAAGACACATTCCCAAGTGAGGCAAAAGGCATCGCCGGCCAGGCTACTTCCGATTGCGATGGAGGTGAATCACTTTTGAACATCTCGTCAGTTGAGATGATAGGGACCTAGATTGACTGATACGCACGGAACTTCCGGATGCTGAGGCAGCCCCGGAGAGGGAAAACAGAAATCTGCGTTCAGCTTACCAGGGGAGAGTGTCATGGGATTTGTCAACGACAGGAGGTATTTTTGTTGCTCGTCTGCTAAATCATCCTGCAAAATACGGGGTGAAAGTTGGGCCATCGTCCGTTCAATCTCATCCAGTTGTGCCTTCATCAGGAATTGGCTGTGGCGTCTATCATTGGGGTCACTCTCATCATACTACTCAGAGATCAATCAATGCCGAAAGGGATACATAGTATCACTTACATCTTCTGTAGGGTCCAGACCAAGATCGAGATCATCAAACACCGCACCTTCCCTCTTTAACGACTCTGCAAGGCTCTTCACCCTCGTATCGTCCTTTTCAAGTTCTGGATTTTGATCCTCTCCAGGTGACACATCGTCGTCATGCAAATATGCCAAACCAAAACTGCTGGCACTGGAAGGTGCAGAATCAATGGGTATAGCCAAATTCTTTGGGGTTGGGCTGGGGACAAGGGTCAGTGGCGGAGGCACATGCTTTTTGTTGCTTATCACTGGCGATGATAAGCCCCTCTCGTTGTGTGGCGTCGGCATAGCGACAGACAAGGTCGGCCGTGCCATTTGGTCCAGCAACGCTTGCACTTCGTCTTCCTCTTTCGCGAACTTTTCAAATTCGGACTCGATAGGACTCGGTAGTGCGGTAAGGTCTGCAGCATTGAGGACGAGATTAACAATATTTGGATTGGTTTGGCATTGAGACTTGTGAGAAGAAGAGCTCCTCATTTCAGCCCAGGTTTCTGCATCTGTACCAAAAATATTTGCAAGGGCATCCTTATGATTCTCTAGCGTCAGAGTAGCAACACGTGCCGTGGACTCAAATTCGTCGTCGACAGAATCATCCGACCACTCGCCCTTTTCCTCTCGGTTTTCCTCTAGCTCATTCAGCTGCTGGTATTCCTCCGAAATCGGTGTAGGACCTAGCATCATGTCGAGTTCTCTAGTCAAGTTTTCTTCTGCAGAAAACGAAGCCAAGGACACCGTACTCTGGGCTTCCTTATTGCCAATAAGGAGTCCTATATGCCTAGCATTTTCGTAATGATTAGGACCATCTGGGTTGTCTCCTGGGTTTGCCTGCCTCCCATTACGACTCTCCGTGCGTTTAGCATGGTTAAGCCTTCGACTCCGGAGCCATGGCTCATACCACGTTGCTTTGCGAAGGTCAATATCGAATTCGACCTTGGCAAGGATAGGAATAATGGATGGAGATGCCAATCCCGGAAGGTCCAGTAAGTTCGCATCAGTTGCGGGGTCCTTGATAATTGAGGGAGCCGCCAATGAAGTTGGTGGAGTCTCCCGGTCATTCGTCGAGGATTCAGATGGAGGAGCAGATCTAGTGTTTGAGCGGAAATCTGAAACTGTTGATGGAGTTGTAGGAGAAGGAGGAAAATGGGTAGATGGGAGATTCGGGGTCATTGTTTCTGAAGCAGACGAGAGGAAGGGACGGCGCGATAAGCTCTCTGGATCCTGGGGGAGATAAGGAGTTGATCGTGTCCCTAGAGATCTTCCAAGAGGACTCCTTGACGGAGTGGGCATGAAAACATCATCGCGTCGCTCTGCTTTCAGCACACGCGTCCATAAATGCCTCCAAGTATCTTCTGATAATCGCGGGCCGGGTTCATCCGTTTCATCGGAAGATATCTCAGGCGTTGGGCTAGACTGAGAACTCTTGACCGAAGAAACAAGATATATAACCATACCAGCTGTGCTCGGAAGGGCGTATTCCTTTGCAATCGCAGTCAGCTGAGATTGCAAATTCGAATGAACAGGAACCAGGATGCCCCTCCGGAAGTGAGTGTGATATCCCGATGCACTGGCAGGAGGAGGGGTCATGTCGATGTCATTGTCGGTGTCATGAGGAAGGCGCATTGGTGGAATAACATGAAGCAGATATTTTGAGACTGTTGACGAGCATGCAGTGAAATTCGAGCCGGCGGTAGACGGCGTTGGAGGCTGTCGGAATGCGTCAGACGTAGCAGGCAGTTCGAAAAATGAACGGGACATGAAAGGCGTAGATTGATGACTTGCTGGCATTGGTGTTGACACCCCAAGTGCGTTTGCGAGTTTTGCGAGACGATGCGGGGGTAAAGGTGACTTCGGTGGCGCCCAGGTTGGCAATATTGTAGTCACTGAAGTCACTGATGGTAGATGTGTCGAACTGACGGTTGAAGAGTTGGCGTTGACATCGGCGTTGATAGTACTGGATGTCATGATGCTGAAAATTGAACGATGTACAAAAGGACTAAAGAGCGTGAAAGTCGCAGATTGGATGAGTTAGAGTCAAGAACAGGCCGGGCTATGACGATCGTATGAATATACTTCGAAAACAGTTGTCAACTCTAGCGCGCACCGTTCAAGCTTTGGAAGTTCCAGCATACATATCAAAACGAAATTAGTTACGTGTGGTGAAACGTGAGTACGAGAGACAGTAAGAAACTGAATAGTGAGGAGTAGCGGATAGCGTTAGTGAAAGAAACAGCCTGCACGGCGCGCACAACAAAATATTGGTTAAGAACGGATCCGTTTATTCAGTGTGAGATTGATACTTAATTAGGAACATTCATTATACCTGTCAAGAATGGCAGTTCAACGTTCGACTTTCAACTTCATAACAAGTTTCTGCGACGGCCTACATCGTTTTCTCTGTGGTTGCTATGTAACCGACCGAATATTTCCCTTTCAATGCTGCGGCATCTCAACGTCATTGTCAGCAATGTATTGATTCTCGAGATTTAGCCTCTTCAAGGTCACTTTGGTGGTTTCCTTCTTCGCAATAATTCCTCCGTCTCTAACATGAAAACCACGCGTTTGTTGGCTATGCTGGTGTGCTTATTGGTAGAGGCACGAACATTCGGGTGGATCTTGCTTCATTCATCCAGGTCAAGCCCTACAAAATGTTCCTGGAATTATTCTATCGGAGGGCCATAGATAGACACCAACTACTCGATCCATCCAGGGATATATCGTGCATCCATGCTTGAGCTCGATCTTGATTGTGAATGATGAATGAACTTACAGCAATTATTCCTAAAAGCATCTTCAGGATGTATGAGTACAAAGCTCTGGATCCAAGGCATAAAGCTTGAAAGTTCAAGGGTAAATGGCCATAAGGTGTCGATGTGATGAGAAGAGTTGTATCAATGCGACAATAGCTTGGTATTCTAGCCATTGTAGTACTTGGCCTGGTCGTAGTTGTGTGTACATTATGTATCATGCAAGTTGTCGTACTAGCGCGGAGTCGTAATATATCCTTCTACTCTGACCAAGTATGGTAAATTTTGTGTAAATCCCAGAGAATATGTTTTATAAACGAAAGTAAACGGGCCGCGTTGTCGGCATGGGCCCGAACTAGATCGATAAAGCCAAGAACATGGGATCAACGTGTTTTTGAGTCAGAGAGGCCATTGTATATCGTGTACAAAGTGAAGAATTGGTAGCCAAACAAGAGTTGGTGGCGCAGTTTTTTGGTTCTTCTTCTTCTCCCCATCTCATTGTTGCCAACAGCGCCATTGTTTCTTGCCTTTTCTCCCGAGTTCTTTTATTCTTTTCCCCTTCACGATTCTCGGAACACTGAACGATACCTGCAAGTCACGAATTTACTACAAACGACCATCCACGATCCCGCACGGCAGTCGTCATTCATGGACCATCAGCCACATATTCCAGATGATCACACTGCCATGAACACAACCAATTACTTCTATGGAGAACAGGATCCTGCGTTCAACGTCGGTTATGGCACCCAGCAGATCCCAAACTATCAAGTTAACACATCGCGTGGGTGTCGTCTGGTCGAAAACTCGTGCCCATCTGATAATCTCTATTCATTTCACTAGGCAACCAGCTCGAGCTCCAGCACCAGCACCAGGGCCAGATGCAGTACCACAACCTTTCACTAATTGCACCCCATCAATATACAAACCCCGTGTATGGCACGTCGTCACCGCCTCATGGCTCCCTTCCTCTTTCTACTTCACCCCCTCCGCCTTCCCCTGACATGTATGACCCCCTGTCCCCTCCTCTCTCCGGATCAGACACATCGGCAGACGGAATCCACTACCACTCTAACAGCAGTTGTGCCAACTCTCCTGTGCCCTCCAGAGCAAACAGCCTTGTACATCGTACTGTTCGCTACAACCCTACCCCTTCACCGACCAGTTCATCTGGACGCAGACGTAGTCGTTCGCGGGATTCAGACGACGATAACGACATGGGTGCTTCTTACGTTGAAAACCTGGCCAACACGCGCAAGGAAGCCACCCGTAGGCAGAGAATCGAAGCCGAACAACGGCGCCGCGATGAGCTCCGAGATGGCTACGCGAAATTGAAAGACGTGCTGCCCGTCTCTAATCAAAAGAGTTCCAAAGTCTCTCTGTTAGAACGAGGTTCGTCGCGGTTGCCGTCATCTATCAAGCATCAGAAGTACTAACCAATGTATTCTTAGCTACTAATCATATCATCGCATTGGAAAAGATCAACCGAGAGCTCCAGGCTCGTTTAAACGAACTCGATACAGAGATGGCGAGGCTTCGCGCAATCAACGAGAAAATATCCCTCGGGTCAGCCCAGACACCATCACCGAGCATGTTCGACAACAAGCCTCTGTCGCCAGCTCTCGACGGTCCCAAACCTAACAGAGGACGCGGATCCCAATCTGAGGCTTCTAGCCCCTCTCCATCTGAAAATGGCTATTGATCAATCTTGTCCTCTCTTTCCTCGTGTTCCGCTTCATAATTTTCTGGCTTGCATTTTCCTCTCCATCGACTTTATGCCCACACGTCGAGGTCCATTGTTCCTCATTTTTTTTTCTTTCTCCTACTTCATAATTCTCGAGCTTGGCAGAAACTTGGAATTTATTATCGATGGCGCTCAACCGACTATACGGGGACCCTGGGATCAGCCATACAACGCTGTGCGCAATCGTAGCCACTTTTGCTCGCTGTTCTTTCATTGCTACTTGTCAATATGCTTGTGAGCAGACAAACTTGTGGCTCGAGGCTGCAGGGTGATGCACGGATACAAATTATTGAGCCGGGAGCGGTGTTGAACACGTTCTATCATATGGATCACATGTTAGCTTCGTTGATCGATGATATCTCAGTATTTTGGGGAAATCGGATTCCAGGCGAATACGAACCCTCAGTTTTTCTTACTTTGGCACGGACACTTCAAAAGCTTTCGAGGCCACGTTTTCTTCCTACACGAACATTGAGTTCTCTGTTGGCGGAGTCGATCTATCTCCTTCAGATTGTTGGGCACACCGTTTCCCCTTCTTTTGGATGGACGTCACAGATCAAGGATCGGTGGCTCCGCATCTTCACAGAATTCGCGAACGAAACACGGTTTCTCCATCGATGAGGACCATGACCTTATCAACGATTCTTGACGAATATAATTTTTTTAACGACTGCTCATCGGAGAGGACGAGGGAGCACCCAACGCAGATACGATGGTATATGCCGTGGATCCGGACAAGTATCCTGTAGTTTTGCGCTTCTGACTTTCTAGGCTAAAGTTGGCCGGGGTCGCTTCTTCTTGAAGATGAGGAACAGGGTTGGCGTGTATACGCAGAAGCTGGAACTGATTCAATCTTGAGTTCTAACGGACTGCATGGTTGCATTGAATTGTCCCTCAGATTATGTCTTGACATACCCATCCTTTCATAGTTTAGTGTAGTTTAGAGTCGATACGTTTGCAATACATATATATATATAGTTCTTGTCTATACTGTTATTCTGTGCAAGCCATTCAAACTACTGAGAGCTACTAGTAATACTATTTCTCCGAAATGAAGGGGTATAGCTTCGTGATGGTACTGTATCGTGAGTGTCCTGAGATACTCAAGATGCCAGAGGATAATACGCATTGCAATCGATGGAGTACGTACACGTGTGATAACACGTTGTATACAGATGTCAGACGAGCCAGTAGCGATAGTAAACTTCAGTTTCGTCCAATGCAAAACAGAATGTGAGTCACCTAACTTGAAAGACACATGTTAGATTCCCCATAAACTATGACGGGAGAATGATGGAGCATGCGATGGGAAGGTTGGACGCATCACAAAAAATTACGCTTAAACTAGTGAATAACCGGACATCACAGCTGATGTTTCAATCGACTAGATGTCAGCAATCAAAAATGAGGGAGGATTCATCCCGAATCAGGAATATTGGCAATCGAAATAGGTTTAGTTTGGTGATGACTTCAAACAACTAGGATGACACAGAAACTCCAACCAAGCCTAGAATAGGTAAACCTCATGGCTTCTACATGGAAATCGGCTGATCAGAGTTCCCATAGAACTAGACCACTTGATTCATAGTGGATCTGAAGTATAAGATAGTTCGTATATTAGAGTGAGTGGCTTGTACATTGATTGATTCGTAAATGATATGCCCCGCGATTTACGTCAAAGAGTGGTTTTCGATCCTCTGCATATGCGGGGTTGAACATTCTGGGGACCCCAGAGAGACCAAGTGTCGGCCTCCTTTGATAGTAAAGCCAGAACCGAAAACAATGTTCTGCGGCGGCCTTAGGAAGGTCCCTACGAAATCTCTAGAATACTTACATCACCACTGAGCTTTATCTGATCGTAACTGAAAGTCAGTTTCGGAAGAGACCTCTTAACGGAAGATTTGACCCAGTCATCACTTCATGACGATTGACAGATATCAGGGCAATCATCAGGCTTCTTGGTGTGAACTTGTCATATCGAGAGACACCCGTGTCGGAGTATCGGGCAGGTAAGAAGTAGATCAGTGGAAACAGAGATCAACCGGAAAATGATCATGATGTATGACCACATATGACCACGATTGAATGAGAAAGTTTAGTCCCAGTTGTAAAAAGCGCACTAGAAGCACCAGTAACGGGATGGGAAGACAAAAATATCCGTGATAGGCCCGGCTAAGCAGAAAGGTGTGTCCACCTCATAGATCGGTATGTCATGCTTGTGTGAGCCTCTCTACATATAGACAAGTGTTTGATGAAGCAGCTTGTCAAAGGGCTTCCCCATTCGGAGATGACGGAAACAAGTCGCTGCAGAAACGGATATTCGAGAAGAGACCAAGAAGGAACATTTGTGCAAAGCAACTGCGAAGACAACGGAACTCTGGTATTTTCTTATCCCTGTGCTGACGCCTGCAAAGTCCAGTTGGTCAGGCACGGACACGATATCCATTCAAGTCGTCATCTACAGTGCTCGCTGAGGGGGGTTAAGACTCGGAGTCAAACCCACTGGTTACGATCTCATAGTATGCCTTATGACAGTCACAAACAACCACATGATAGTCACGAATGTTGAGGGCGTCACACTGTTGAGCCAGTCTTTCCTCGCTACCAACGCAAGGCGAAGCTCTGTGCGGGCAGCTTTTTGACGAGCTTGATGATAATAGGTGACTCGTATACACCGTACATCGTGGTCCGATCAATTACCTCTACTTGCGCCACCTATCTCACCGATAGACTTTGCAATGTGGTCTTGAAGTATCACCGGGCCTTGGCCTGAGATTCAACCCACAGGATGCCTTCTCAACGGGTCCGGTCCGCTCATCAGGTGTTATGACTATCTTCTGGTCTTGCCCCTTGTATGCACAATGATTCTGGAATGAATTCCATCGGCCTTTTTGATCGCCCCTGTAGCGTGTTGGTGCGATTGTTCGGGCTGTACTGATTGCTGTACGATTCGGCCTCGTTATCTAGGCTGCTTGACACTAGACTCACGCACTGCTTGGTACTATATGCCTATAGCATCGGTGGTATCTTCCCCCTGATGAGAATCCTTCCGATATTCAGAACTTAATCTAGACACGTCGTCTTGATTGTGGGCCATTGGTACTGAACAGGAAACCGTAAGTGAAATTTGCGATGGTATCAGTATGGGAATTGGATGCTGCACAGTCATCTTAATGTCTGCACTCCCCAACGCTGGCCTCGCTCCCTATGCCGATCCGGCCGTTGTCGATTAAAGCCTGTTGCAGCGGTCATACATTTGAATCCGAGCGGTCAGGGTCCTCTGGCCAATCGTTATTGCGATCGCAGTCGTATGGGCCATTGTCATGATTACAGAACTCCAATGTTACAAGTTTGACTCCTGCTTCACACATTCAATGTCGCTTCCTGAACACACTCTGACTCCATAATCACTCTCTTAACATTGGTTCTGAAAAATTTCCGTCCCAGTAAAGATCACAATGGGAGTGCGATCATGGAGGTCAGGTCTGGACCGATGAGGCTAATCCAGAAGTTGCACCATCACTGTTCGGGGTCCTTGTCTAGTGCCTTCTGCGCAGCAGGTTTTTTGAGTCTGAATATCGTTTCATTGTCTCGGTCCTTGTGGGTATTGTCTGATGATGTTCAGTCAAGATCTTCTGCCCTTCTATTATCTCTGATACATATTCCACCTGACCGGCTTTACATATTCTTGCTGACCTGGTAGTTCTCAAAAAGCGCTCAGAGCATTACTCGAATATACAAAGACTTTTCCATGGAGGTGAGACTTCTTAATATCGATTTCAGATATGAAAACTACCATTCAAATTCTAGGGTACTATTACAAGGCCTGATCGTTCCGTGGTTTTTCATCCGATATCGGACTAGACATCATTTCTTGTCCTTTTTTTTTGGTATCCACTCTCCTTCAACAGTGACGGACAATTTATTGATAGCCTTGTAACGTACGTTACAACTCTCACGACCGCTAGTTGGTCTTCCAATTGACTTTTACGATGGTTTATTCTTTGATCTATCATGTGATACTATTCTATTTAGGAATGTAATTTTACTTTGATCTAAGGACTACTCGTCATCTTCAGCGTTATTGGTCCTTCCTAGGAGTTCTTGGGATGAAAACATCACACATTTCCATCAATAGGTTCTGCACCATATGAATGAATCATTTACTGTGCTGCGCGTCTCAGCTTCTCTGAACTCTGTCTGATCGAGCGATAGAAGTATGAGAATACATCTGTCGATTGGGCAGCAAATTAAAAAAACGTGCATCGCTGAGTGTAGAGTTTGGATGCCACGGCCGTGCAAGCTTGCGCAGCAGCAGGCACAGAGTGTTAATGCTGAGACACAGAGTGCGGCCAAGATATGCGATTTCGGAGGTTTCCCCGGATTGTCGCTGTGGTCCATCCACCATTGCTGATGCACTGAGCTCACTGTTCTGGCCCTCGGGAACCGGATCATGGTCACCGCCTAATGGGGATGATGGATATTACGGGAACTTATCTGGCACGAGAAGACAAGGATTGTGACAAAAATTGGTGTCAAGCAAGCGAGGAAGCGGGAGAGAGCCAAGTAACTAAAGGGGACATGAGTGTGTACTTGATGGCACCAGTGGAAGTAGAACGACCTGATGTAGCGGAGAAAGTCTGTGTGAAGAAGAGGGGTGGATGAAAATGCCGAAGTGTCAGAGTCCTGCCTCGAGGCAGATCCCCAAATCGACCGCCTGATATGGCCCGCCACTAATCATTCCGCTATATAGCCCGTCCCCTTTCGCCTATTTCTCCCACTTCCCCTTATCCTCCTCTCCCTTGTTCCCTTCTCCGCCTTCCCTTTTCATTTCAGTTGCTATTTTGTCTGGTCTTCTTGTTGTTCTCGATAGTGAGCATCAATAGACTACAAAGATCCTTATACTCAACAATGTCTTTTGTCTGTTGCTCTATATAGGTCTGCCCCATCACCCCCCCTATCCCCTACGTTTAACGCATTTATCTTCAATGGCCACCACCGCATTCACCATGGACTTCGACCACAACAAGCCTTTGTACCCGGAAGACCAGCTCACCAGCTATCTCGACAGTAGCATGGACTATGGCCTTACTCCGTTCCCTCAATCACCGGCCTACGGTATTTCCGTTGGCCGTAAGTATTATACCGATCTATTGTGTTTGTCTCACTGATATTCGATGGCAGTGCCTACTGAGTCGCCTCTGAGTTTTGCTACTCTCAACCTGCCCGCCGCCACCGATTATACTTATTCGCCGTCTCCTGCTCGCCCATACACGCCCGAAGACGGACAGAGCGTATCTCCTCCCTCACTCACCTATCAGCTAAGTGCCGGTGAGCTCTCATCGGACGGCATGCCCTCTGGAAGGCGCAGTCGTGCCGGCACCATTAATGGCTCTCCTGCTAGTGTCCCCTATGCGGCCACCATTCCCCGGTCGCATCGTTTCAACCCGATCGTGCCCCCTAGCGTGCGCCCTGCCGCTCGAGCTCAACATAAGAGGAAGCTCAGCAGGAACGAAGACAGCGATGAAGAGGATGAAGAGTTTATGCCTCCTCAGCCATCAAGCGGCAATGATTCGTACGTTTTTCTATATTTAGAACAAAATCGCCGGTCTGATCTATTGACCAATAGTCGTCGCGAGACCATTCGTAGGCAGCGTATTGAGTCCGAGCAACGCCGGCGAGATGAACTCCGTGATGGCTACGCACGCCTGAAGGAGACTCTCCCCGCGTCGAACCAAAAGTCCAGCAAGGTTTCGTTGCTCGATCGCGGTAAGTCTATCCTTTCCGTGCATATACGATATTGATGCACCTCCCGACAGCTACCAGCCACCTTAAGTACCTCGATTCTATGAAGACTCGGCTGGAAAGCCAGCTCAAGGCCGCGGAACAGGAGGTTCATCGCCTTCGCAGCGTGAATGAGGCCCTTATGCTCAGCACAGCAAGGCATGCCGCCCCTACTGCCGTATTCTGATTGGTTCTCTCCAAAATATCTGCCTGGCTAGGTGACATCTGTTTTGATTTATGACACGGACTCTCGCATTGCTATCTATTACATCTATCATCAATCCCCACTCCCATGACGTTCTCACTTTTTTCCCTCGACGGACACGTTCTTTGGCTCCCTGCGTCAGTGACGCCATCCGCACATGGTTCCGCAAACCGTATTTTGCTGCCGCGCCGCATAGTTCATCGGCTCTGCCTGACTGCGCGAGATCTTGACCTGCGGTCATCTCAGCGCTCGCCAACCACTGGACTAGAGGAACAACGAAGAAGTCGACGACGACGACGATGGACATATGGTTTCCGGTTGATGCAACCCAAGGATACGACAACGACGCAAGACTGGCGACAGCGCTTGAGGCGCGAATCTCTCCTCCTTGCGAGTGTAGGGTACGTGCTTCGCCTGTCCCCGGGTGCTATCTTGCCACACTCTTTTCTTTTGCTCTGTCGATTTGTCCTATTTGCGTCCCATTCCAATACATCCCATCATCACGCTTGAGGAGACGACCACTTAATTGTGGTACCGTACCTCGCGTGTGCCGACACACTGGCATCGTTTTCTCCTTCTTCCATCCCTCATCTACGTACATGCGGACTCATTTCAACATCTTGGATGTTTCCCTTTGCCAATCTGGACCCGAGTACTCCGCCGGCGGTGAAGCAAGATCGTCACTCATCCAATCACACCACATCATTTTTTTTTATTGCTATCGGATTTATTTTGTACCATCTATCGTCATCACCACTACCACCACCCTATCTTCCTCTAGGTCCTTTCCTTCCGATCTGCATGTCAGAGTTGGGCGCCTGATCACCGTCCGGCTTTGACATCCTCATCCCTTTCATGACCCGTCAGTGGCCGTATTCTTTTCTATCAGTCCTACTCTTTTCTATGATAGCTTCCATCTCCTGTTCTTCACTTTGCTCAACGTCGTTGCGGGCATTGCATGTCTCCACGAGTGCATCGATGAAGCCTAACAGAGTTCGTCGGCTCTGGAAGATGTAGGCTGGTGCGGCAAAGGCGGACATCCATACGAACGACTGCAACCTCTCTTGGATTACGGATTACCTTCGATTCTCGACTCCTAGCCCTCGCGCGCCCGCCATTCCCCACTCCAGCTTCTTTGCTCCGGCACTTTTTCGCTCACGACTTTGGCTAGTCCACTGTCCCGATCGCCGAATTGTGCTGACGCTTGTAATGGTCTGGATGGTCTGGATGTAGTTTGGTCACCTCTGCTCGACTGACTTTGACGAACGAATCGTTGACAAGAAGCTTGACGCTCCCCAGGTGCGACTGCCAGTCAGTTCTTCTAAGGCGCTGGGCTCGTTTCTCCGCGTACTCTAGGTTGCATCACTTACGTACATGATATGCCTCATGCCCCAGACTGACTCTTCTATTTGCCGCGACTCGAGGAGCAATCATCGTTGTGCCATTGTACAAGGGTGCAGTGACGGTTGCGACTCCACGGCTAGTTAGTTACCGTTACGATTTTCGATATGCTATGTACTTACCAGATTCCTCGCCCCTACAAACTTTACATTGTAGTAACGATTTCTGTGTAATCTTACGACACAATGTAACGATTCTATGACTTCATGACGGCTTATCGCCGTTATCGATAAAAGCTTGAGCTCAGAAGTTTTTGTCTCACAACATCAATACTTTAGGATAGGTTCAGGCCCGCCCCTCAACGATATTCTCGGCATCACAAGGCTTCTACATTCGTACATCAGCCGAACCTTCCAGGAACAATGAGCGACCTGAATGATGTGGCCCGTAGGCAGCTCAAGATCAAGTCTGGTGTCGTAAAGAGGTACCAATAAAGGTGATACTTGATTGGTTTCAGCTAATTTATCTTCAGACTGTTTAAAGAGCAGGCATTGTATAGAAAGGAGGCAGAAGAACAGCAAAAGAAGCTCGATAAATTCATCGCTGAGGCTGCGGAGAGTTGGGATATCAAAAATGGGGTACGTCCTAATTATACTCTGGACTCGATTAAATTTACAGCCTGCATACCACGCGCAGACGAGGATGATGGAGGAAGCCAATAAGATGATCGTGGACTCTGCCAATCGCCTGGGGAAGGCTGCGGGTGAATTGAGGGACCTCATCGTACGTCATCCTGCTTGCTGCCTACTCTTTCACACCTAACGACATCCCGTTCCTCCGCCGATGTAAATAGAACGAAGGGAAAAAGAATCCGGCACTCGCTGATGATGAGGAATTGTTGAAAGCAGAAGAGATTCTGGAAGAGGCTAGTGCGTAGAAGAGGGATATCGGCATTACTTGAGAACATCAAACAGAGGAAGGATTTTAGTGTACATACGCACCTCGACACTAGCTAGCATCGTTGTCGGCAGCTCTATTCTTCCATCGAGGTCGGAGATTTTGGGGGCTTGCCAGTATCTTGGGCAGACTTGAGGCGCGTGAGTGCAGCGAGAATGCCCTGCCATGTGTCGCGTTCGATTCTTTCCTCTTGAAGGCCACGGTGCTTCTTCCCGTCGTCACCATCACTTTGGGGGAGCCCCACTCCAAGCGAAGGCGGAATGAAGCCAGGTGGAGGAGCATTGATGGCGGACGGCGCTATTCGAGCATGTCTTATGTGTGCAAGGGATGAACGTATCGCGCTTTGGATGGACTGGGTAAATCAGATAACAGCCTCGCACCAATGTAGCCATCCTAACTCACATCAAGACGCTCGAAATATTCACTCACTTCAAGCACGAATTGCTCAGATCGTTCTTCGCCCTGAGGTAAATCATCGTCCGGTCCGTCCGTTTGAGGTAATGTCAGGAGCGATATGGAGGATGCTGCCAAATACAATAGACGTGTGATGTCCTGTACTCTGAGTTGGGTAAAGAGTTTTTTCAATTACAGGGAAAGCGGCCGCACCTTCTCTACCTCAGTCAATGCGTAGATTTGTCGAGCTGTTCGACTTGTTGTCCAGATTGGATCGATGTCGAGCGCCTCTGTTTCTTGCTCCATGACTGAAGAGAAATGAGCGTGGCAAAAGCTTCACAGACGAGAACAGAGGTCATGACTTCCATTTTGACTCTAAGTAAAATCCAGTACTACAGAACTACGAGTCTGACTTCTTGAACCATGACCCATTTCAATCGCTATCCTGACTCTTACGGTGGTGATGGCCATGACGGTGTTTCCTGTCGCCATCGTCATCGTCGCTGTCGACCCTCAATCGCTCAACACCATAGGTCTCGTTACCGTCGCGTCCGCTATATCCAGCACCTTCTTCATACCTACCACTGCTGTAGTCACCACCGTTATCATAACTCTGACCCGAAAAGTACTCGTTATCAGAACGCCTCGATCCATAAGCGTCCTCCCTTTGAAAACCATCGTAACCTGCGCGACCTTCATCGGATCCATACCTATCGCTATTTGAGTAGTTCAAGTCTTTATAGTTGTTGCGGCCGCCCCTATTATCGTTTTCGCCATACCTAGAGCCATAACCGCCTTCCTCTTCCTCGCGGCGTGAGCCGTCAACTCCATAGCGTTCGTTGTCGGAGCGGCCGTAGCCGTTGTCTGATTCTCCATAACGCGACTCAGTACGCGAATTATACTCGGAAGAGTACTGGTCATCGGACCGCCTGGTCTGACCATATCCATCCTCTTCATTGTTGCGACCTTGGCCATACTGATTCCCAGAGCTGTACTCGTTACCAGACGATTCGTATTGGTTTCCTAAATCGTATCTGTTTCCAGAGGATCTGTACTGATTTCCTGAGCCGTAATCGTTGTTAGATGATTCATACTGATTTCCCGAGCTGTATCGGCTGCCAGACGATCCATATTGGTTTTCAGAGCCATAGTCATCGCCAGATGGACTGTATTGATTTTCTGAACCGTACTGTCTTCCTGACGAGCCATGCAAGTCGTAATCGTTATTCCCATATGTATTCGACGAGTCGTCGCGATTGCCTTGAGTAGAAGTTAATATATATATCCATATCCGCTTGCACCCACAGCATACATACCACCATATTGACCCTGTCCTTGTTGGCTTCGATATTCCCCAGAAGGTCTGTATCCCGCTCCAGCACAGCTGTGAGAATGACTGGCATAACCACCTGATTCATCGTGCGACTCGTTTTCGGATCCAGGGCGCTTATTACGTGCGTTACGAACACTGTCCTGTATCCTGAAGTCTGAGTCACTAATTTCAACTTTTTAGGAAAACCACGAGACCTTGTTCAAGCGCTGGATGATTTCAGCGGCTTCCTCATGACCAAGTCCGCCGACCCACCGGTCCATGAAATCAAACATCTTACGCTGAATCCCAGACCGGCCATCGGCATAGTATGGGTGATGGAAGGCCTCGAGAATCTGAAGCAATGTTAGACGAAACCTGATATGACATAAGCTATGCACAAGGACCTGGTTGATAACCTCGTCTGAGTCATTCTCTTGTGCCCAGGCCTGTTACATGCAGTGATCAGCCGATGTAAATTCTATCAAAAATATCCAACCGCACTTGCACAATGAGGTTGACAGAGTTTTCGACGACTAATTGTGCGATTCTGCCGGCGGGCTCGTTTAGGATGAGATCGAAATGGTCCTGAAGCTCATAATGAACCTCAGTCTATCATGTAAGTAAGGCAAAACAAACTTTTGAGAGGAAACTGTGGGAAGGGTCGGATGCATTAGGGTTATCGAACACCTTCGAAGCGATTTAGGTAAGTATGAGAGTCAGGACCTGTTGTCTTAATAGCCCATACCTCGTACTGATCCGCGGAATCAACAACAGCTTTACTCCCTTCACCGAGGACGCCGGTGGCTTGTTGAAGGAGAGGCTGCCAAAAACACTTTTTCATATTTTTATCGAACTTCAGTGACCATACATACCACAATGTAGGGAGAGAGGATGGTATAAACATCTGGAAGTGAACTGGTCAAATAATCGCTTATCAAGCGCACCGGCAACTTACATGCGTTAAGGGCATTGGTGAGCTCGTCGAGGAGATCAGCTAGGCCAGGGACCATCTCGATCTTTGCTACGACCTCCCTGTAAACCTGGTCACGCCACTTCAGCAATTGTAGCAATCGTTCTTGAACTTCAGGGGGCGCAATATTGTCGGGGTCGAAGTGGTAAGCTTTGGCTGCGGCATCCATTTCTTCGCCCTGATTGACGGTATCGCTACCACCACCGATGGGAAGTTTACTAAGGATATCCTTGATTTGACTGAACTTGCCCTCGCTGTCTCCGGACTGCAATAAATACATGACTCGATAGATGTGCAGGTACCAAAAAAAAGAAAATCGTACCTCATTCATTTTTTCAGTGATTTCGGTCACACTTGCTGAGCTCAACTTGCTGCATGCGCCAAGCCAATTATCATAACCGAAAATTATGGTCAAAAACGTTCACATACTCTGTGGCTTCTCCCATGAGAGAGTAGATGAAATCGGCGCCTGCATGCAACCACATGTCATGGTATGAGGCACGGAAAAGGTATTATAATACATGCCTCCGAAGGTACCAGTGACAAGAGGGGGTGCTGGTCCATTAGGTGTGTTGATGATCACTGAAATTACAGTCAAGAGAGATAAGTCGTCGAAATTAGATAAAGCTTACCATTGTCTCCAACATGACAAAATACTTCTTCATGGCCAAGCTTCCTGAGTGCAACTTCGCACCAATTACTGTGCGCTAAGAGGTCCTCCAAGGTATGGAGACCCGTTCCGAGAAGACGGTAGGCCTCGTAAAGATCAGCTCCCGGCTGCCCTCCTGCCCGACGTCCTGCTTCGATGCAGGCACGAAAGGTACGACGGATGAATGCGGTGGAGGTGTCCCACCCTTGGTTTTCTGTTGCCATATAATTCTACGTTTACCATGAGAAGCTGGAAAAGAGTCTTTGGTACGGGATCAGACCTTCATGCCTGTACGTTCATCGATTTCAAGCTCACGATTGTCCACTGGAGGACGAAGTTTGGGATGGAACCGACGAGCGTCACCTTCTTTTGCTGCATAACCCCTGTCAAAGACGTTAGATTCTCAATCTATAAACCATCACAGCATACTTTGGATTATCGATATGTTCCTTTTTGATTGCAGGATCAGTACAAAATACTCAGTGAATACTACCTGTTAAGACATACAACTGGGAGGTAGACACCAAGACGATCAGCTGTGACTTCGAATTCTTCCGTGGCAAACCCAAATGTCTGCGAGTATCCAGCTTTCGTCCAAGGAAGGGACAACATCGGACTTACCACAAAGCCGAGCACCGATACAATGAGGACAAGGGTGTCTGCGGTCAATTTACTAAGACCAGCAATATCCATGCACTACTCCACGCGTTTGAAAAAGCCCTTGCTCTTGATAAACTTCACAAACCTGCGAGTAATCTCTCAGCCAATTTCCCTTGAAATAGAGATCAGTCATCATACTCTAGCGTAATCTAGTATTCTGTGGGCTCACAAAGTAGACTCTCTTGACATCGCTCTTTGTGAACTTGTCGCCACCCGTGGCTTGTTGAATCATAGAGCTCGCAAAACCCAGCAATCCACCTCCCGCAGCCATACCTCCCGCAGTCTTTGCCAGATTTTCGAGGATGTTTTCTATGTCTCCATGCCTGAATGCTTTGTCTGTGTAACTTGGTAAAAATCAGTTCATATTTAGTAAAGTTCATCGCCAACCGTTGAGATACGAGAAATCAGGAATGTCACCAGCTCCGAAGGCGAGCGTCTCGATTGGAAGAAGTACAACTACGATGGTGAGCAACAGAAGAGTGCTATTCATATTTGGCGTGAATGCCATGCTTGGATGATAGAACTGATATGCAGGATGTAATTGATGATCAGTGATAAGTTGGATCACGAAGTTATCGATTGATAGGTATGCGTTTATCTTATCCAACATATCTAAATCAGAAGCTAGACCCTAACCCTAATGCATGGGTACACTCAGAGTTTCATCAACTTCTTCTCCTTGTGAGTTATAATGTGTTTCTGTAGCTTCAGCTCTGACCCGAATGCCTCGGACGTTGCTTTCTTCTTTATCCTTCGCGCCTGTCTTTCGGCTTTAACGGCAGATTTCCGTGCTTTTTTGTCTTCCTTCGACTCGCCCCGAGGTCGTATTATAGTTTGACGAACTGCGAAGTATATCATCATATGGATTTGTAGACATGCATAATATGTATAGCTCACCTGGCGTATCAGTATTATCACCGTCAGATTCCTGGAGGTCGGTTCGGCTGACAACCTTTCTGGGTTGCAATTTTTGCTGAGATTCCACAACTGTTGGAAAACCGGTTTTCGAATCCAAAGTAATCTTAGCAACGGGCTTTAAATCTCGTGCACGTATGAGTCGGGGATGATTGTCGAGATTTGAATATGTTGCTCAAAGTAAGATGAGCACAAAATCGAATATCCAGGGATGTGGTGTAGACTCACTGAGTATAGTTTCACAATCCCAACGATCCTGTTTGTCATCCACTTCTAAAGGCCTGAGTATATCATCCTCCTCGTCACTTTCTTGATTGATAAGTTGTACTCTGTCGTCTCGACCCAAGGCGCGTCGTATTGTGTCCAACTTCTCGGCACCCGTGTCGCCATCAAGTTTGGGCTTCATTTTCCGTCCCAAAATCTCGTAATCATTCAAAAATTCGTTCATCATGGACTCAAAATCCTCGCGCGAGGTTATGAGTTCAGGCGCTTCATCAGAGTCATCCTCTCCTCCAGAGGGTACATCTTCGTCGTCGTCAGTATACTGTTTCATCATCATCTATGTTGGTGAGTTAGAGTGGCCAAAATAACGTGAAGTAAGCGTTCAGTCAGTACCTGATCAAAACGTTCATCCAAAGTTTGTAGTGCTTCGTTGCGATACATCGAGGAACTACTCATCGAATATCCAGACGCATCGCTGGTGCCTTTACGACGCTTCTTGCCGCCGATGACCGATATCTCAGGAAGAATTCCAACAGTGTCGCCGCCGTCAGACTCATCGTAGCCGTCATCACTCCAAGCCTGTTTCTGTTGCGACTGTTTGAACTGCGCAAAATGTTCTTCCCATCCAACTCCTTCGTCGTCGTCGTGAGAGCTTCCAGATGGAGCTCGATAAACGTCCTCCGTGAATTCATATTCGACTTCTTCGTCGCTCCCGCGTTCGCCACCAGCCACCAATTCACTGAAAAAATCATCCTCTAGATCCTCGTTGACAAAGGCATCATCATCCAGAGCCTTTAAGACTTGTCGCAGGTGAGGATCCATGTCGGGTTGGAATCCTGCGATACTTTCCGGGATAGCCTGTTGTGATTCATAGGTCCGGGGAAGCTCTGATTTAGAGGCCAGAACTCCTTCAGGAAGATCGCGCATCTCAATTCCTTTATCCTTTTTCGCCGCCTTCGAGGACATCGAGGAGGACGGGGCCTCGATGAGAACACTTTCTACACCATCTTCTTGCACACCGACGGCACGGAGATGTTGCATGTAGTTGTATTCGGTATCATCGTAATAGATTCCGTAAAGAGCAGCCTCGCCTACATTTGCGAGCCTGTCGCTGGCTATGATCTCAAGATCTGAACGGGATTTACCCTAGACACCTGAGCCAGAATTAGAGAAAGTTGACAGCCGAACTCACCTTTTTTAAGTTCTCGCGCTCTATTGGCTTGAGAACATGCTGGCTTGCATCTGGGTCATGAATTAGAGGGTCTCGCTGAGAACGGTGGACGAGCTGAAAATGTTTTGCGCCCGATTGGCGAAAGATTGATTTTGGCGGCATGATCACGGTGACTGGTGAAGAGGAGGCAATGCTTACGTAACGTGTGTCTTGCACAGTTGAGCGCAGCGTTGTAGTCCGGACTGTCTCCTTGAATACTTCTGTCCTTGCTATCTCTCTCGTCATATACCTCATCATACAGGTCAAGAGGTCTTCTTTTATTGTTCGGTTATCTTTATATGGACCCCCGCCCCAATCTCCAGCGCGAACACGTCCGTCGTGGCTTCTCCATATACGTTGCATTTCCTCGCCTTCGCGCTTAATTAGCTGGCTGATTCCCTTCCCTTCCCTACTAGTCACCAAAAGGTTGTTTTAGAGATTGATTTCTCCGGGAGTCTTTGGGCAAGTTCGGTTCCGGAGTCATCTTCACAGTATCTTATATTGCAACTAGGGTTACACAGAGATAACAATCGTTCCAACCAACAAGGAGCTCAAGACTATCTACCTCAACTCTCGCCAATGCAGTAGGTTATTGGGCTAAACCTACAGGCTCGATACTTACTTGTCACGGGCTAGCAATCCACAGTGTCGCTGTTTCTGGTCATCAAGCGGATTTTACTCATGTTGACTCCCTCATAAATATCAATATGGGCCCAATTGGCGAAGCTCATGACTGTCATCGCCATCCTGAGCTTAAACGCAAGCTATATACAGCGCTTCAGGAGGGAGACGAGGGAGAATTAGCAATTGCAATTCCCAAGGAGGTACCACTGAGGCATTCTGGCCACGTTTCTTTGAATACTGTGTTCAGTGAAGGTAATGTCATAACGTCGTTGTATATGGACTTCGTTATTGAAAATCTTGCTCACAGCTGCTACTCCGGAACCGCAAACGCCTGGGGTCCAGTCTGTGCCAGAGTGGGCGCCCATCACGATCAACATTGTGTACAGCCTTCGTAATCCTGTCGATGGTTTTGAATTCGTACTCCCTACTGATGCATATCCCTATGTACGTTCCAACTCCGATTGCCATACGTAGTAGATCTCACACATACTTTAACAGCGCGTTCCTCATGCTTATACGACCCCATCCTCACCAGATTCAGCAAGGTGTTGGGTTCCATGCGTGGATAACATGTGGGAGAAGTGCACTTGGGAGTTCGAGTTCGTAGTCCCTCGATACTTAGAAGAGCGCGATCCAGGCCAGGATGAGGAAGATCAAACCGATGCGATTCCCACTTTAGTGATCTGTAGTGGAGATTTGGTGGAACAGGTAAGCGCTGTACATCTGTCTTCGTTCGTATCTCATATGTTATAGGTGGCACATCCTTATAGCTCAAACAAGACCATCTTTCTTTTCTCTCAAACTGTCCTTACCTCTGTACAACACATCGCTTTTGCTGCCGGACCGTTCCACCTTCACGCGATACCTCCAGATAACGTCGCAGACGACGTCTCAGGAGCGACTCAACCCCTGATTCATGCCTTTTGTCTCCCAGGTCACGAGAACCTCCTTCCAATATCCACGCCATCGCTTCGTCAAGCAATGTCCTTTTACTCATCTGAATTCGGGTCCTACCCCTTTGGTTCTTACAAGGTAGTCTTCGTGGACCAACTACCGACTCAGCGACTTGACAGTTCAACATTGTCGATTATCTCTAATGACATGCTTCACGGTGATGATGCCATTGAACAGGCTCTAGAGACGCGACATACACTGGCCCACGCCCTCGCCTGTCAATGGGCTGGGATCAACATCCTTCCCAAGAATTGGTCTGATACATGGCTTGTAAATGGCCTCGCTCTTTACATCACCGGCCTCTTCCTTCGCAAGTTGCTCGGAAACAATGAATACCGATTCAGGTTGAAGAAAGATATGCAGCGCGTCTTGGAGCTGGACATAGGTACTATGCCGCCTATTTGTCAACCTCAGGTTCTTGAGCCACCAGATGCTGCTACTTTACCTTTTCTCAACCTGAAGTCACCTCTTGTTTTGCACATTCTCGATCGGAGACTAGGCAAATCGGGAACATCGCTCGGTCTCAGTCGTGTCTTGCCAAAGCTCTTCTTGTCAGCAATGAGTGGTGAGATGCAGAACAATGCACTTTCGACTCATGCATTCCTGAGGCTGTGTAGGAAAGTTAGTGGGGTAGACCCGCGCAGCTTTGCTGAGCAGTGGATATATGGGAGTGGCTGTCCATCATTCGGGTTTTCCGCTACTTTTAATCGAAAGAAAATGGCAGTTGAAATCACAATGAGACAGGATGCACCTGCCTACAAAGCCATGGAGAACAACGGGGTTTCGAAGGCGCTCATGAAACCGGTGCCTTTCTTCGAGGTGAGAGTTTTCCCACTAAATAACCGACAGAAATTGATAAAGAATCAGGGGCAAATGACAATCCGAATACACGAAGCTGATGGCACTCCTTACGAACACGTTCTCGATGTTAAAACTCCTTTCAAGCGCTATGAGGTCCCTTTTAACACAAAGTATAAACGTGTGCGCAGAAATACCAAGCGTTACCTGGCAAGGCAGGCTGCTGCCCAAGCTGCTGCTGACGGAGATGCAGAAGCCGCGGAGGCGATGGGGATGATTGATATGGGTTTCGGTCTAGAAATTTGGGAGAAAGAGCAAGAGCGGGAGAACTGGAAAGTGGCGGATTGGACAGAGGAGGATGAGGGGACGATGAGCGGTGCGACCTATGAATGGATAAGAATGGATGCCGATTTTGAATGGATTGCCTACATCAAATTCGACCAGCCGGACTTCATGTGGGTGTCGCAGCTGCAGAGGGATAGGGATGTTGTTGCTCAGCTTGAGGTGAGCGTCTCAGTGATTCTGGGCTTGGCCAGTACCGTATTATTCTTCGATTTAGGCTATCTATGCCTTAGCTGAAAAACCCACTGCCATCGTGTCGAGCACTCTCACCAAGACTGTGCTTGTGTCTAACTACTTTTTTCGTATACGTTCTGAAGCCGCGCTTGCCCTCGTTAGTGTGTGTAACAGTTCCATAGTCTCTTCAGGCATCCGTAACTGACATTGGCCTCAATCTAGTGTGCAATTCGGAAACTTGACTTCCTCGGCCTATTCCACTTATTTAAGCTATTTCTACGCTATTGTTATGACCCGGAAGATGCCAATCAAGATTTATTCGTACACACCTATGTCCCGAAACCCAACGAATTTTCAGACTTCGGCGAGTATTTCGTGCGAAAAGTACGTCTACATCTTTGAGTAGAAGAAGATTTTGGAGTAATGGTCTTGTAGAGCCTCATCAATGCAATCTCGCGTGTACGCTTTGAGAATGGCAAGTCACCATCCGTTGTACGACAGTTTTTGATCGACCAGCTGCGCTACAACGACAATACTGCCAATCCAGTAAGCGTGGCTGAGGATGATTATTCAGTTTCTGATCTGATTGCTAGTATTCGGATGGCTATTACATTTGCACAATTATATCGGCTGCCGCATCTGCAACCGTCTCCATTGCACCGCCCGAACGCGGGGAACTACTCCCCTCAGAAGTTCGAAACGAGCAGACTGCTGAAGATATTGACCTTCTCAAGCAAAGCCTGATCGAAGTGGACCGTTATCGGAGTATGGACCGACTCATACCCTCTACTCACAACTGCGTAACCATTGCAGCATTAGAAGTCAGCATGACGTCCCTTGAGCACAACGATTTTACACGCTTAACTCATACAATCTACTAGTTCCACATTGTTCTCGGTGTTGCAGGGCTTATTCCAAACCACCCTCGCGTGTTCTTCCCATTGACTCGGTATGTTTGTCAATGCTCAGTCAGAAATTTCTATTGAGCCTTATTGTAGGGAAGGTAACTATACCCAGGTTCGCGTTGCTGCATTCGATGGCCTCTTTCTAACAAAGTGGTATACTCCGTCGATCATGCGCTATGTCTTTGCCGTCATGGCGAACGATTCTTCAAGAGTCGTCAGACGACACGTTGCCCGCACTGCTTGCCACAGTTTGGTTCTCCTCGCACAGATGGGGGAAATGAAGTCTAGCTTGAAAGAAACCGAGTCTTTACTCATTGAAGAGGATGGCACTCTTCCTGAGAAAGCAAAGGAAGCGAAGAAGAGTGAACTTGATGCTATGATCAAAGTTCTCCGAAAGGATCGCGAGGTTGGAAAGAACGAAGTTTTGCGAGAGTACCTCATGCCCATCGCATTGTATGTATCTATCTGTGTCTCTTTTGTTCTGTTTCTCATCTTTCCCGCAGGGCGTCTGATGTTGACCAGGAAGTCCGCTGGTGCCTCCTCAAACTTGCTGATCTTCTTATCCGTCCAATTGAAGAGACGCCTCCGACTGTGAAAATACACATTCCTAGCACTCCGGTCACAGAGATCGCCCCTCAAATACCCGCCCTTAAAGTTCCAAACAAGGCAGTAAGGACAATCAAATCTGATGGACCTCCCCCGAAGAGTCCTTTGACTTCCTTCAACGCACCCACAAAGCTAAGATTACATGCCAGCCCTGCGCCCGATAATGTCCCACAGACTCCGGCTACCCCACGCGTTGAAACAAGGAAAAATGTGGCCTTCACCGCACCTCCGCCTCCAATTGTTTCCAGAAACAAACTCAAGGCCTCCAAACTTCTCAAGACCACCCAGACCACAAAGCCCGTCCACGTATCAAAGGCTCAGTCGGGTGGAATGCCTCTCACCGATCTACGTGTTTGTCGTAACGCCTTGAAGAAGCTGAAGGCGAATAAGTCCGCTTTCATATTCAACCAGCCGGTTGATCCTATCAGGGATCATGCACCTAAGTATGTTCCAAGTTGGGTGGCCTGTTTCTTTCTGATGCCCTCTCAGCTACTTCGACGTAATAAAAAACCCTATGGATCTTAGTACTATGGGCGCCAAGTTAGAAGAGGGCATGTACAAGGACCGAGGCGCATTCGCAGCGGATTTCCGTCTGATGATCTCAAACGCAAAGCTTTATAACGCCGCAGGGAGTTATGTGCATAATGAAGCCATCAACCTTGAGATCTTCTTTGAAAAACGTAAGTCTCTCTCTATCAGGATCTTAGAGAGACTAACATAGCAATTCTAGAATGGTTGATAATTAACAAGACTTTGGAAATTGTTAGCAATAACAACAAAACCCAGATGGTGACTGTGGGTGCTGCACATTCTGCGCGAGACCTACCACCTGTTCCCAATGCCTTTCCCTCTCCATCACCCGCTGCAGCTCCTCCGGCGCGGCCAACTATCAAGCTTAAAGTTGGTTCTCAGACTAAAGCTGAAACTTCGGAACCTCCTCCAGCTAAATCTCGCCCGAGAAAAATCAAGAGTCCTGTGCCGCCGTCTGTCTCCTCCAATGTCGAACAACCTCCAATTGACGCTCCACCTCCTCCGTATGTTGATGATGGCTCTCATGACATCTTGCAAGAAGTTTTGGCCATTGAACGAGAGCAAGATGAAATACGCAATCGCCTCAATGCGGAGAAAGAGAGAGACAAACAGCCTGTTAATGGCGTCACAGGGAAGAGGAAGAAGGCCGATGCGCTTAACGAAGACGACATACTTTCCCTTGCCACACCAGCGAAAAAGGAGCGTTCTTCCCCTCCCGGGCCTTCCTCGTCTGCCGTCAGCAAAGTGAAACTCGTTGTTCCATCTACGTTATCCAAAGTATCAACCTCGTCGACGCCCAAAATCAATCCACCATCCATCCCGTCATCTGCCCCGAACCCCACTTCTTCGTCACAAAAGGCGAAGAAAGATAAAGTAGTGGAAGCTGTTCATGCCGATACCCCTCGCGTAAGCCTTAAAGGCAAAGAAAAGGAAATACCTTCAGTGCCTGCGTCCATACCTACTCCCCCGCCCAAATCAAGGCCACTCCCGGGTGTAACTCCAATCAATGAAAAGAAATGCAGAGACCTCATGAAGATACTGAACAAGCTTCCGGAGGCCGGAATCTTTTCCCGACCTGTCGATCCCATCGCAGATGGCTGTCCTACGTGCGCGTTGTTCCCTTCTTGCATCAGATCCAACTTATAGCTTACTGTCATCTTCTCAGGTACCTAGAAGAAATTGCTCATCCTATGGATTTTGGTACTATAACGACAAAACTTGGACAGAACAAATACGTCACAATGGAGGGTTTTGCAAAAGACATCGAGTTGGTCTTCAGCAACTGCCGTCAGTTCAACCCTCCTGGTACATTCCCGATCACATGCACAGACATTTGCGAAAAAGTTTTCAAGAAGGAGTGGATGAAGGCTATGGAGAGAAGACTTTCTTGGATAGAGAGACGTGGTCTACTCGGTGTTATGACTTCCTTAGTCAAAGATCCAATGTAGGTTTACATCGTATGTTCCCTCGAAGAGCTCACCAATCAATACCCACTCAGCTCGTGGGTTTTTCGGGAGCCCGTCGATCCCGTCTTGTTGGGTATCCCGACCTATTTTGACGTCATACCTAAGAAGAATGCCCGTGATCTTCGTACCATCCGACAGAAGCTCGAGGCTGACAAGTACGATGCGGTGGAAGCTTTTACAGCTGACATTGATCTTATGCTGGACAACGCCATTACCTTCAATGGTCTTGAGTCAGAAGTCGGCCAAATTGCAGTGAGTTTCCGGAGTAAGTACAACGAAATGATGGAAACTTGGAAATCTGGTTCTTCGAAGAAGAGAAAAGATGGCGAGAAGGGGACACCTCAACCAGCGAAGAAAGTTAAACTCGCATAACTCGGAATTAATGTAATTTTTTCCATATTGTATCGCTGTGTGAATATAGCATGTAATATTAGGGTATAATAACAGATGGGTAATCAACGATAACAAGATGGCGTTCACAAAGCTATTATTTACAAGAGTCCAAACTTTAACCTGTAAAGCTACCAGTCTGGCCACAACTCCAGGAGACTATTGTTAAAATCTTCCTCGGGTGCGTCTTTCTGCTTCATCCAACGATCTGGTATCTTTGTATAGCAATCAGCCAATGTCTGAACAAATTAGGAACAAGGCACACAAGGGGAAAATATCTCTCCATCGCGCTCAAGAATCTTTGCCGATATTGTTTTGGCGTAACGATCGTAGGTTCTCCCCTACCACCAAGGAAAGCAGATTCCTTGACCCAACTTTCTAGTTTTTTGTCCCATGTGTATGTGCGGATGTAGTCTGGTAACTTTCAACAAAGGCCTGATCATTTTCTGGGACTTCCCTTACCAACGATGCCGACGACGAGTTCATTGTTTTGACTGTCCACCTAGCATTAGAGTCAGCGAAATATGCTGGATTGGGAAAGTAATGGACACCGACTCCAACGACCAGCGAGTAATCCATAACATTGATATCCACAAGGAATTTGCTATCGTTATAAAGTGCACCCCGTAGGATGCGCTTAGAATGTTCACGAAGATAGAATGGATTCAGGTGAGCCGCTGAAATCCAGATGAGTAGAGACTTATTGTGGAGTTCGAAGAGGGCACACTTTCGACGAGATTTTCATCTAGAAGAACTTCGTTTTCTCTCCCAGTCGATTGAACATGCCGATTCCGCGTCGAACCTTTCAAGTCATATATCTGACATAAAACATGTGAGCACAGTCATAAGAGTTAAGGCCTCCTGGTACCTTCGTAAAACGTCGATCATAAAACAGGTTCTCCATGACTAGGAGGTTCATCTGGGTGGATTTGATCTTTCCAGGACCTTTGTCCTTACCAGTCTTCCTGAACGTTAATTTGAAGCATCCAAAAACCTTCGCTAACAAAGTCGGACGCTAGTAGAAGGTAAGAAAGGACTGAATACCTGATGAAGACGATGATACTGACGTTTGCAGATACAGCGGAGGACATATAATCGAAGTATGCTGGTGCAAAAGTTTCCATTGTTTGGAGCTCAGGCTTGGAGAGCTCTTTAGCAATGAAACGGTCATCTACGAGAGTATTACCATGACTAGCTTTGAAATTTACAGGTCAAGCACGCACCTTGAGTTTTGAGGAAGGCTGATCCTGATTTACCGCCACTGGCATTCCATTTGACGCACCTCGATAAAGATTCGATCATACTTTTTTCACAATCATAAGTGCGCCTCAAGGCATCAAACTGTTCCGGATAAAGGACAGTACAGCTGATTGTGAGACCTCCACTTTCGAAAGCTTAATCAACGAAGTGTCATGCATCATGAATCCCAACAAAAGCGGTAAGAACTAACTTATAGCCCAGGGAAGCTTTGACGAAGGGACCTTCAGATCTTCCGTCGGATCTGCTCCTTCCGTGCTTTCTACATTCACAACGCCCCAGGTGGAAGTTGACTCCGCAACCGACTGATCATCGGGCATAAACGCTTCTCCACTGTCGTTAAGCTTGGCTTCCCTTGCGGTTCGCTTTTCAGCACGGGACCTTGCAAGCATCTCACGATACTGGGGCGAACTTGTTGAAAGCATGAGAAAAGTCATTTGCAAAACGGTAAAGAACATACTTCAAAGCGAGGGCTATGCATGACGTCGGCTCATCGGTACGTACCACCATAGATGACTCTCTGAAGATGTGTTCTGGATCATCGATCAAATCATTGTCCAAAGACTGGCGGGAAATAGATGGTTGTTGCCAGAAACCCGACAAGGCTTTCAAGAGCGAAGGACGTTCGGAACCGACACCGATCTCGTTGTCTGATGTTGGAGGAGTCAAAGAAGTATCTTTAGCAGCAGCTTCTACTGGTCGGAGGGATGGGGAAGACGGGACAGACATAGGTGTCGGAGGAAGGGGGACGAAGATGTCCTGCGCTCGACCTTCTGCAATAACGACGTCGGGAAGTTTGGGAAAGGTTACTGCTGGAGGCGCAGTTTTTGTAGGCGCTTCAGGAGACATTGCATCTGACTCCGGAGACGATTGCACGAGCTCACTGACAGCCTTTTCTTCTTCCAGGCCTTCACCCTCATCATCAGCTTCACTTGAGGAATCTGGGCTTTCTGATTCATCATCCCTGATGGCATCCTTGACACTATCCAGAACTTCCACCTTGGCTCGAGCTGATGCAACAGGACGAGCTCTCTTGCCTCGAATGACGTTGTATTTGCTCTTTGAGCGCTCAGCGTCACGGCCGAGACGTTCAAAATGTTTCGTTATATTCGATACTTTGCTTCCAGGACCAGTGGTCGGTCGACGCAAAATGGATTTCGGGATGGAGTTGGATGTTGTACGAACAGGTACTTTATCTTTTTGGCGTGACGAGATTCTTTGCTTGACTGGTTTTCCGTTTGTGGAGACTTGCTTGGCGTTGGTTGGAGATGATGAACGACTGAATTTTACGTCCTTCCCTTTACCACTTGAGGAACGCTTCTCTGGAGAGGGTCTGCGTGACGATTCATGCGATTGCAAAGCAGAACCATGAATTGGACCGGGTATGCGACTACCACTAGGCTGCGTAAAACTTCTCCTCGAGTGGCTGAGGTATCTAGGTGCAATATTGGCAGCATATCCTTGTTCAAAATCTGAGATCGAGGGCTTTTTCGTTAAGCGGTGTCGGCTTTTGTTTCTTACTGGTAGACGTCGAGGGATGAGAGGGGCATACTCTTGCTCTGATTCTGAAACAGGTGCTCGAGGTGACAAAGCCGTTTTAGTAAGATCATGAATGCCCTGAGCAGGGAGAAAATCTTGATACTTTTTAACCAATTCCGCGACACTCGGGTGATGTGCCGCTCTGCGTGGAAGTCTCGAAAGTCTTTGAACAGGGGCCTCCTCATCATTTGTTTTTGGTTCATCCTGGATTGATCCATGAGAAATCAGGGAAATACACATGAATGGGCGGGCTTACAACAGCAATAGGAGGTGATACTAGAGAACTATCGTCTTTTACAGCACCGATCGTAGAATCACTTTCCGGGTCGGATTTTGTAGCTGCCTCGTCAACTACTTTCACAGGGGCTAGCAGTAAACATCCAGACTCCTTTGATTCCACACCGTTTTCGAGTTCTACAGAATCAGACGTCTGCTTCTCCGGGTCAATGCCTGAAATCTCATTCTTGGTATCCCCCGCGTTAGTTTCAGGTTCGGACGTTTCAGAAGCTGACGATGTTAACGACTCTTCCGTGGTCCGCATCGTCTTCAGCGGTCCTTCCTCTGCCTCAGAAACACTGGACGAGGGCAGATGAGATTGATCATATGGAACAGGGAGATCGTATCTGCGGGGCCACATTGATCTGACGGGACCAAAGGCAGAAGTCCTTTTGCTATTACGTTCCGGATTCTGCTGGACTGCGCGCGGTTTAGGCAAGCGGTCAAAATCATGTTGCCAAGCGACTACCTTATCTTGTCGATAGGAATGGGCCAGGTTCAAAGCAAGCGTGTCTGTAGGGGAAGAATCTCGATATACCTTGTTGATAAAGGTGGAAACATCGTCCCTCTCGGCCTCTGCCCGCATGATTAATGCATTGATATCAGCGAGTAGCATATCATCTGTTGTTTTATCCCCAGTGGCAGCTTCTATACTAATTAGTTTGAGGTCATCAATCAGACCTGAATACCACAAGAAATTGCGAAGGTGAAGACTATCATACGATGCATTCTTCATCTCAACCTGGGTCTCTGGTCGGACTCGAATGCGGAAAGGAGGATAGACAATCTCATGGAGGGTGACGGGGTCGGCCTGAAAACGGACAGTCATTCCTTTCGACGCAAAGTAACGAATGTGGTGCTTGTAGATGTTATGTTGGCATCCCGCACCCACAACTAGCTTGACGTCCGCAGGGTAAAAATGTAACTCGAGGAATTTGGCAAATGAATAACGCTGCATTTCCTCCGAGACAGGAATGAATGGCGTTGCAGAACCACATACACGACATGCACTCCAGGTTGTGATGAGATCCGGTGTGGGATGGTAATTTTGACGGCCAATGATTTGACCATCCCACTGCTCTACAGCAACGAAAAGACGAGTCTCGTTGTGAACATAAACCGTACAGTGACGAGCGAGAGGTCGATCACACCCCTTACCCTTGCAAACAGCTTTCGGGTCCAAGAAGTGGATCAAAGTGTCCGTAACTGATCGTTCAATGAACTGCCCAAGAGTACAATCATTCGAGCCATAGAAAGTGATGTACTTCAGCTGTGGTGCAAAACATGGCCTATGCAGACCGTAGTCAGCGATCGGAATAGTATACTCTCGCAGTGTGATACACTGATATTTCTCCACAACAAAATCGTCCGCATTCTTCCGCAGATACCATTCCCATATTCTGCGCTGTTCCCCGTGTTTCCATTTCGTCAGAGTAAACTGACTCTCTGAGTTTATGTCTATTATAGTTTGATGTGGCTCTGGTTGTACAGCTGACATAGGAAGGACGGTTGTGGGAGTTATAGATTCTGTTGATATGGTGGAAAGTGTTGCAGAGGGAGGTTGGAGAGAATAGGATGATTTGTCAAGATCTTCGGCAGGGGTGTAAGTAGATTCTGGGGTAACGGGAGTTTCGGGGCGTGCGATGGTAGGCAAGGCTTCGATCTGGGCATTGATATCATTCTCATCGATCTGGGGGGCTTCCACTGGTGCCGCCATCATGGTCAAGTTCTCCTGAGAGTGCAAGAAATGAGCCCTTTCCTCACGACGTATGACTTCGTCTTCCCATGCTTGCTTGTCACGAATAAGCTGATTATCCAGCTCCTTCATCTTGACAAGGGGGTATGGAGGAGGGAAGCGTAAGGTAGCCGAGACGGATATAAAAGTCTTCGCATAAGGGCGTAAAGTCTCGTTAATGCGCTTTGAAAGAGTATTCTCTTCATCTTCTTCTGTACAGACAGCCTCACCAACCGAATCAACTGCTGTGATTGTCGTGCTGGGCGTTTCCTTGTTAAGTTCTACCGTTGGCGTAGCCAAATGAGAAGCTGACAAAGAGGGCATCGCGAACAAGGAATGGAGGGAAGTATTGACAAGACCAAAACGTTCACTAAGAATCGTTGGTGTTGCCTCGCGGTTGACAGGCGGAAGGGTAATGACAGAGTCTTTCCATAGATGAGTCTCTAGCTTGAGATTTCTGACTATAAACGTCAAAAACCTGGTGACCTTCTTTACGCGGCGCAGCGTGTCGATGTCACCCCCACGCAGAATGATAGTACAACCCATGTCACGACTGCAACCTTCAAAGCGCATATACGTCTTTCTCCGACCAGGAATTAAGGGATGATCATACGTCTGTATACGGAACCGTGCACAATGGCCCAAGCGAGGCTCAAGGGCCAACTTGTCCATGGAAGAGAACACATCTCCTTGCGTCATCCGGGCGATCATCTGGATCGCACTCGGCTTGACGGTCCGCGCTACAGCAATGTTATGTTGCGCAAGCGCATCTAAAGCAAGTCTGGATACCGACTGCTCAACAAGGACGACATGTGGACGTAAAGCCGCGATACGAGTGGTGAGATTACCAAGATATTCCTTTTCTTGTCGTAGAATCTGACCAAAATGCATGTATTGTCCCTCAACCCGATGAAACTCCAAAGGAAAAGTGACGAGCATGAGACGAGGGTTGCGCACAAAGCGATACATCTGCTTGTGTGCGACGTTCTTTGTTATGACTGCACCTTCAACGTACTCTGAATCTTTGGGAGAGCCTCCAGGAATCTTCTTGATCTTAACATATCGTCGCACATCCATGTCCTCTCCTTGTCGATGAGGCAATGCCGTGAAAGTTAATTCACGGGCAATCCGGAGGGCTAGTTTAAGCAAAGTTTCTTCCCACTCTTTCACATTAGGGATTTGTTCGCTTGTCAACATCTGCCGCAACATGACCTTCAAGTGAAACATCGAAGTAAGATTGAGTTCTTGCGCATATCTGTAAGAAGCAAATCTTATTAGAAAATAGAAGAAAATTTCCTGTCGAACCCACGTACGCTGTACTTTCTCGGCGAGTTCGCCACCCAGGTTCTACATTGGTCACGCTGTCTAGACGACTGTGCACTCGACTTCGTATGAAGGGAGTGCCTTGTTCGAGTTCACCAAGAGAATTGAGTCGTGACCTCAGAAAACTATGAGGATAAGGACTGTCCATGCCGTTTTCAGGAGAAACTATCGGAAACTGTATAGAGCTCATGGAACCTTGTACAGAGATAGGCGCGGAAATAGGGAAATCGACAGGGGTTTTGGTTCCTGAAGCTCTCGGAGACTCAGAAAATCCATCGGTCAAACCAGCTGAATCCTTGTCTTCATCGGATAATGCCCTCCTGAATGGAGCAGGATTATCCTGGAAGGGCTCCCACATTCCATTGTCCAGCTCTCCTAAATGTATAGGCGGAGATTCGTTCCCACTATAAACAGAATTCGCTACTGGTCGTTGTGTTTCTGCAATCGAGAAGAGGTTAAACGGCTCGTTGGTTCGGCCAAAGAGTTGAGAAGCAGCAAAAGGAGACTGTGGGTGCGCTCCGGGATCTAAGCCCATTTGATGGGCAGGGAAGGAGGATACAACGGAACGACGATCGTCATCGTCGTCTTCATCGACGATAGCAAGTTTCTCTAAACATAGATTGCACACACGAACCATGCCGTCATGTCCGAATCGAGTACCCTTGATTATATTGGATGCGCAGCGAGAGCAGAAAATCTGACCTATCGAGCTGTCAACGTTGTACTGAAAAGTTCATAACGGAACATACCACAAATTCTACAATGATGCTTCCGCCGCCATGCTGTAAAGACACTCTTGCAATCGTAGCACTCCTTACAGTTCTCATCATCCATCCAATAATCGCGAGACAAACCTGGAAGGAGCATCGACAACTTGTAAAAAGAAGTGCCAATTGTTTGCGTACCTTCGCCACGTATCCGTCTAATAACCTTGGATACAGATCCTGACCTATGGATGCTGGCTGTGGTTTTGATACTGCGTGTATCATCTGGTATTGGGAAGCCTGGTATTGAGGTTGCGACAGGTGCACTCTCGCCTGTTTCCATCAATTGGGAGTAAAAGGAGGCACCACGGGATGGGGATCGGTCATATTCAACGCTATAAGTCGGCGACTCGGACTGTGCTGGGGTAAGAGACACGAGAGGTGGAGCAACCTGAGCTGGTGCCGTAGCGAGTGAATATGGACGATCTGTTCCTAGAGACCTATTGGTGAAATTCGATGACTGAGTTTGAGCAGTATAAGATGGTCTTCTCTGCTCCGGGACACCTTGTATCATGCCTTGATTGGGAGGTAGGGTTGGGTTGGCAGGTACTGGGGACGCTGTAGAAGAAAGAGGAGCGGCTAGGGTATTTTTCATACGAGAGAGAAGAGACGTCACGAGAGTATATGAGGACTGGTCATGCTCATCCTCCTCGGAGAAGGGGTTGAACGAGGTGAGGCTGGTTACATCGTCGTTGAGCTTGGTACTGCTTTTCGACCTCGACGTATAACCACTCATGTTTGTATTAGCAAGAGAGGAGTCGATCGTAGTGGCCATTGGTATAGACGCGCTATGACTTTCCGCTGTGTTGCATATATATGGCCTTACGAAACGAGGTTATACGGCATCATTCTATCTCAATTGTGGGCGGGACGTCACACCACGTGGGGCTCCGGTTTTCCATAAACAAAAAGCATGTCTGTCTTGAAGTTTACAGTCATCAGTTGTAGTTTTATGGTTTAAATAACGATGAACTGTTTTCTCGAAATGAAATATGCGGAGGGGTACATCATATTGATGGCTCAATTGCCTTTGATATTACTTATGTACGAAACTGAGCGACAACCTGTAGAGTGTTAGATCTGCGCGAGTTCGTCCACGCAGGGAGGCAAGGGAAGATCCAATTGGGAGACAGATTTTGGATTTGTCGCTTATTTATTGTCCGATCTGCCAAGAAAAATCTTGAGACGCGTAATGGCACGTGCTATACATGAACATACACCCTCACTTCCCCACCTTTGGCCACAAGCTCCTGAATCTGCCCAATTGATAGCTACCTGACGGTCAGTGTGGCCTCCTCCTCCTTACCGCCACGGAAATCTTATCTCGTCCATTGTGCAAGATAGATCAATACTTCTAGTTAGATACTATCATGGATGACGATGATGCCGACTACATGCAAGGTAGCGATGATGAGGTGCGCTCAGTAACAGACTTTTTGGACGAACTTTGATTGGTCTCCCAGGATTATGGCTTTGATTACTCGGATAATGAAGACGCAAACGAGTCGGGGAGCGCAGATGTCGAGAATATGTACTACAAAGCGAAATGTCCGTAATGTGTCGGTCGTTGAAGATGGTGTAAACCATCTAACGTACATATCACAGCCAAGAAGGATGACAATCCTGAGGAGGCGCTGAGAGAATTCCGCGCGATCGTCGATCAAGAGGAAGAGCAAGGCGAATGGTGCGTCCCTATTCACACGTTCTGATTTTATTCATCATACATTTTTACGCTCAGGGGGTTCAAGGCGCTCAAGCAATCGACCAAGCTTCTGTATCTCATACTAAGAAGACCGAAAGATGCTTTGACAACCTACACCCAACTTCTTACCTACACTAAGTCGGCAGTAACACGAAATTATTCAGAAAAGACGATCAATGGTATCTTGGATTACGTCGGGGGAGGAAAAGGTGGGATGGTGGAGGTAGACATCTTGGAAGAGTTCTATCAAGCTACCAAGGCAGCTCTGGTAGAGGCAAAGAACGAGGTCTGGAGTGCGAAGATTGGATCAAAAAACATGATCTCACAGTTATACAGCGCCTTTCCGTTAAGACCAACCTGAAACTTGCAAAGTTGTGGCTAGACCGAAAGGAGTTTTCTCGTCTGTCTAAAGTACGTGATTTTATGTGACGTTGATTGATACTGTGCTCTAACACACACCAGTTAATTCGGGATCTTCACATTGCCACGGGCTCTATAAACGATGGAGATGATCAATCACAACGTGGTACTCAACTTTTGGAAATATATGCTCTGGAAATTCAGATGTACAACGAGACGAAGAATTTCAAGAAGCTCAAGGTTTGATGACATTTTATTGAGGCGCCACACAAGTTCATTTCGTGCAATGTTTTGAAGGAGATCTATAACGCCACAAATTACGTTCGTTCTGCAATTCCTCATCCCCGCATTATGGGTGTGATCAAGGAGTGTGGCGGAAAAATGTGGATGGGTGAACGTGAGTGACCTGCTTACTCGATTTGAATCAATCGGCTTTAAGTCAACCAGGACAATGGCGACGTGCTAGCGAGGATTTCTTTGAATCTTTTCGAAATTACGACGAGGCTGGATCACCGCAAAGAATTCAGGTTCTGAAGTACTTAGTGCTGGCGAACATGTTGACGGGTAGTGAGGTTAATCCTTTTGACAGTCAAGAAACGAAGCCGTGAGTTAGCTCGAGAATAAACATTATACTCAATGTAAATCAATCCTGTCGGTATTAGGTACAAGACCGATCCTCAAATCAAGGCGATGACGGACCTAGTAGATGCGTACCAGCGTCGCGAAGTTCATTCCGCGGAGAAAATCTTGAAAGGTATGCGATTCCGTTCCTTTGAACTTTACTTTGTGTCCTCACCGGGATCAGAAAATCACTCGACCATCATGGATGACTCTTTCATTCGTGCATACATAGGCGAACTACTTCGTAGCCTGCGCACGCAGTACCTTATCGATTTAATTAAGCCTTACACGCGACTAGAGCTTTCTTTCCTTGGAAAGGTGAGTGAATCTCAAACTGAGCCAAAGCTAATCAGGTTCCTGACAGTATGTTTCAGCAACTCAACGTTGAGATCGAGGAAGTTGAGGAACTGCTCATCGGCCTCATTCTGGAAGGCAAGGTAGAGGGTCGTATAGATCAAGTAGGAATGAGGCTTGAACTAGATCGAAAGTTAGTCTTGACACATCAAACGCAGTACACGTTTTTTTATTGATGGCGTCCTTTTTTCTGCGCAGCCAAAGCCTCGAAAAGAAACGCTATGCAGCGTTAAGCAAATGGACGGAAGCCCTTGAGGGTGTGCATGGTGCAGTCGTGGGGAAGACGTCAAGTAGTAGGGCTGTTGACCCAATGATGAGTGAGAGTTATATCGTTCCAAGTCGAGACCATTAAAATTTTCATTGTAATCTTATACTTGTGTCCACATCGTTTATGAGTGCGTCAGATAAGCCAACAGTTATTGGTCCATCGGTGACAAATCTAAGCAGTCATTTCAATGTTGTTTGATGCTCAAGGACTCATGGCGCTTACCAATGTCAGTCTTGAAGAGGACGAGGAAAAGGTTTCCACTCGTAATTCCAGCCCGAGTGTGATGGTGTGTCTGTGGGAACCCGTAGTTCACGAGGAAATAGCCCGCGTATTCTAGCTTCTAGTATTCGAACTTCGGTAGTCTTCAGCTGCTTGGCAAGTTTCAGTTCTGCCTCACTCCTTGCTCTCGGGTCCTCCTGTTTATTTGCCTCCATATAAAGCCTGTCATCCACTCTGAGAAGCTCCTCCATCGCCTTTCGCATGCTTTCAAACTTTCTTCCCAACTCTGCCTCGCGCATCTTCCGCAAGTGCCTTTTATGAAGGAGCCACGCCCGCTCTATCGTGTGATGGGCTTGTACCGATGGAATTGCGAATTGAAGGGCTCTTGCCACGTCTGGACGCCAAGTTCCAGTCGGAGTCGGACGACTGCGAATATTGTTCGGGTATAAGGCTTTACGGATTATCTCCTTCTTTGGGTCTCCAACGGGTTCATTTTTAGCGGCATATGTCCGTACTTGAGTCTGCCCGATGCGTAGGGAGAAGCGCGTCCTGTGAGGAGCAAGCAGCGACGTCAACATGGCTTGCAAATTAGAAGATTACCACAAAAGTTTTCTAAATATCTAATTCGTTCCCACGGAGAAATAAATTCATTACTTTATACTTATTATTTGGCGATTTCTCCACTTTCGCCATGGCTCGGACTGGTGCTGAGCGCTGGATTGGTTTCAACATACATACTTGTACTTTGTTGGGGGAAAAAGTGCGTTCGATGGCGCTGAACAAGGGCCACATTGGGAGATTTGGTAGGATCTTGAAGCTCAGTTTTCATCGTTAAAACGGTTTGGTAGCTGACGTTCAAACTCCGCTCAGCTACTGTGTTGACGTCATTGACTTGACCAGTACTACTGCGGACACTGACGATCACATCAGGCTCTGGCTTATCAAAAAGAAGAAACATCACCTTGCTTTGTCTATCCCAACCGCCGAGTTCCAACACTCTTCATTTTTCCCACCCGCATGGCTATGCTGGAAGAACTCTGAATTCTAGGGGGTATGGTCTAAATGATCTGATGGTGTTGGTGGGGGGGCATAGTCCAGAGGACGGTGTAATGTGGTGAAGGGGTATATGGTCCCCGAGGGTGGTGGGGTTGGGGAAGAGGGCGCATCTGTAAATAGATCATGGGTTGCAAACACGGATCCCTTACTCATTCATTGGGGTAAGCTAGTACGTAAAAAATCCGGCCCTATATCTTAAACTTGTAGACACGGTACATGGTGATGACTGGGACAGCACATAGATCCCAGTTGTAGTCTCCAAGACTATTTTCTCGGCACAGCGCTCGTTCCTTCACAAACGCGGTCACGCCCCAACCGCTTACTCATCTCAATCACTTATGTCCACCGCGTCGTCGTCGTCGTCCGACGATGAGTTTTCCGCCTACAACTTCTCTGAATTCACAGAAGAGGATCTAACGCGCGTTGATGCAGACGTGGCGCGTATGTTTGGAAGCCCTCGGATTACTATCCAGGTCGAAACTCCTCAGGCCAGAGAAAGTATGAGCGGTATCATAATGTCTCAGACACCTCACGCGTTGGGGTCGCGTAGCAAGGGAAAACGAAGAACTAATTTGGACCCGTTGAGCCCGATGGCGAAATACAGGAAGAATGGGGTGCTGACTGTGACGGATCTCGCGTCGTTGGCTTGGTGAGCGTGTTTACTTGTTCACTTCTTTCATATATGCTCAAATTGGAGCTTCTCTCTGTAGGTGCGAGGTACAATTCGACTATGGATTGCTCCAGAGGCGACATAAGCCCATCGCGGCGCGGCCTCAGTCGTTCATCTCTGCACAGGGGAAGGAGATATCCGTTGCAAAGGAAGTAGCTGTGAAGAACGATATCAGGACGAAACAAGGAAAGGTATGTCATTTCCTCGCAGCATCAGATAGGCAATAACGCTGAAGTTTCGGTCTACAGGCATTGCATAAAGTGCTGGAACGAGAGGTGAAGGCGGAGGAGTTGCAAGTCGAGGTTTCATCAGAGGAGGAGCGGTGGGCTTTAAGGTATGAGCCTTTTCACTTGTGCTGCTGTAACGACCTCGATTATGTTTCCGTTAAAAGGCTTTTAAACATGCTCAACAGCCTGGGCGGCATATCGCTTCAGGGTTTTACGGTGAGTCAACACTATATGTGACTCTGTAACATTCTCATCGAGGATTTAAGCGCGAGCTACCAGTCTTTGGAATCCTGCAGGACGAAGTAATAGTCGGCGTCATCGTAAGCAATGTTTATACTCTCAACTATCTCCGGGGACGACGCACATTTAGGACGAGGTCATACTGAAAGTTGACACGCCAATCACGCCACAGAAGCGACCGTCTTCCTCTCCAGCTAAATCGAAATCAAAGAAATCACGTCGATCAACTTCTCCATTCCAGCATTTGGTGACTGAGTACTTACCGAACACCACCCCTGTAAATCGACCACCAGTCAGCCTCGAGCGGTCTGTGGCTGCGGCAGAAACAGAAATAGACAGGTCTTCTGCCCCAGAGGAGACATGCTCAACATCTGCCTCTCCTCCCCGAAAGTTACTTCACTTACTAGACACGAAGACGCGAAGAACAAACTCTCTTCCTGATGACCGAGCCGCTCTGCCTTCACGAATACAACTCATGCTATACTACCGACTTCTCAAGGATTTAACCTCTCTTTCTTCTCCTTTTGACTTTGCAGCCATGTGGCAGCGAGTCGGTGTAGATCCTAGTAAAACATTATCTCTAAGTTTCTTGCTTCAGACGGGGCTGCACACAGAAAACAACTTATGGAACAAGTCTTGCTTAAATGATTTCACGAAAGCATTCACTGAGCTGGTGGCAGAACTTGATATTTCATACGTGGACACGGAGCTGGAACTGGTGTATCGCTTAATTCAAGGCGATAAAATCAAAGACAAAAAGTCTGGGAGAGCCAGTAAGAAAGGATGCAATGGTCTTGTCATTTCTCAGGAGGAACGCGATCTTGCGAGGGCTGTCGAAGCTAGTTTAATTGATACTCGTGTCTCAGTAGAACCCGCTGCTCAGGGAAGCTCCATAGAGATCGCTGTACAGCCCAATTCTATAACGAGTATAGATACACCCTCAGACGCTGGAACACCAACAATTCGTCACAAGAACACCTTACAAAGTCCGCCTGTCAACGACAATGACGTAGGTGAGCAACCTTCTGTATAGTCATTGTAAACCCTGTTGGATGCGTCGATATAGAGAAATCCATCAACACTCCATGTCCCGCATCATCTTCCGGCTCTTCTGACACAGAAGTAGAATCAGACAAACACGATCTTCGGCCCATCGGTATTAAATTATTTGAATACGATGAAAAGATATTAGACCGACATATCACACACGTGCTCAAATGGTGGCGTGGTGACAGGAAACCACAGGGCGTATCTTTGGAAGATTCTTGGAAATGCCGGTAGGCTAATTGTTTGCTTTTTTTGCTCTGCGCAGCCTTAATCCCTCATTGTGTAGCACGTGCGAGTACGAAAACAATTGCGAGTGGCGTGAGGAAAAAGCGCTAGATGTGCAAGAACGACGGATGGGTCGTCAATGAAAGCAGAGACAGGTGAGCTCACTCAAGTCAGATATTTATTTTGTTTTATTTTGTTTATTGTAGATATGTATCATGGTTATGTAATAATGCTGATTGGTATCATGTTTTCTGTACGATGTGAGAGGTCAAACCTATTTAATGAGGGTCTTGTGTATATGTATGGAGCCTCATAAGTAATGCACAGCTCAGGACTTGCCTTTGGACGTCTACGTGCCATTAATGAGAGAGTTTTAGGAATGGCGACCATGAGCAATCAATAAAGGAGGCTATCTGTTAAAAACGTCCTGCGTCCGTAGGTTCAAAGAATAACCAAGTCCCCTGCGCACGAATGACACCAGAAAACATGCGAATCGTCCATGAATTGCGGTCGATGTACCACATGTCCCACTCGTGAATGAGGGGAGTCAGGACGCGACCCTTCAGCAGATTGTACAGGTGAAAGTACCGAGGAGGCGCGCGAGGAAGGCCGTGAGACAGTCACCTCCACCTCACTATCGATACGCGCCTTGAGCATGCTCAAACTGACAAGACGCTTGTGTCGTGTTTCTGCAGACATTTTCTGATCGAAGATCGAGCGAGCAAGGGGTCCTGCAGTACTCATCGGCCGATTTGAGCCGAATGACGAGCGTCGTAGATCCGAATTGCGACTGCCCGGGCGCAAGACGCTTTGGGCGGGAGAGGACGAGCGAAGACCGAGGCGAGATGAGGGAGAATGAGCAAGCTGGTTTTCGAGAGCATTGATCTGCTTTTGAAGAGAGTGAGCGTGAGCATTTGCGTCAAATACAGAGTTTTCAAGGGCGCGGATTTGAGAATGAGCAGCAGACAGTTCGAGAACATGTTGTTGACGAAGAGAGTCAATAAGTTCTTCATCAAGCGACTGCTCCCGCATGGGAGAAGCAAGTGTTTCGCGTAGGTGAAGAATCTCCTCTTCCCGAGCATTGAGGTCAGCTCGAAGAGTTTCAAGCTCGTTCCGCGCAATTTCTAGGAAATCTTGGCTCTCGTCCTGTGGTTTTAGCAACGTGAGTTACATCAAAATAACATAATTCAATGACAAGCAGACGTACTTGAGCGCTGCGAGCCACGTCTAACTTTTTCTGCAGAGCAAGTATCTCTTCTGCCTGAGCATTCGACAACAGAGCGAGCTTTTTGAACTCTTCAATGCGATGAACAGTCTCTTGATGATGCCTGGAACGTTCTGCTTCAAGATTTCGCAGACTGGCATTCGTTTCGTTTTGAGTTTTTTCGAGTTCAGCATGCGCCTTTTGCAATTCAGATGAATCAGACAGGATTAGTGCTCGTTCTCGTTCATGCTGCACTGCAAGCTCTTCCAGGTGCTTCGTCGCCTGCTCCTTCTCAGCTGTCACCGTTTTGAGGGTTTCTGTGACGAGAGATATGGTGTCGGTGCTATTTTGGAGCTCTAGTCGTAAAGAACTGATGGTTTCGGTCAGCTGCAGCTTTTCGCCAGTAAGTTCCACGATTTTTGGGCGCATCTCGTCCAAAGCACGCATGAGAACAGTACCCTCCCCTTGAAGATCCTTTTGTGTCTTTTCTGCATCCTCAGCACGACGAACGGCAGACTTTAGTTGACTTTGTGTTGTCTGGAGTTGGCGTGAATTGGAAGCAATGGTTGCGGCAGCCGCAACCAGCTTTTCTTGAAGTTCCGCAAGAGCCTTTCGAGTACTTTGGTCCTGACTCTTGAGGATAGCTTTTTCTTGAGAGAGAGCAACTTTTTCAGAAGAGATAGATGCCAATCGTTCAAGCGTTTCCTTGTGTTCGTCTTGCAGTTGCGAAACCTTGGTCTCCAGTTCTATAGCCGTGTTCAGATGTTGTTGACGCTGCTCGTCGATACCGTCGCGCTCGACTTTTAAGGTACTATGCACCTGTAACACATTCCTGTAAGCCTATATCATCGTAAATCGAGAGTTCCTACCTGTTTCAGCTTCAAGAGCTGAATCTCAAGCTCGTCTGCACGATCCTGAGTATTTTTTAAAGAGTTTTCCAGAAGTTCAACTCGGTCATCGCTTTGTATTTGTTCTTCTAGTTCGCGGACGCGGCGCTGGTGATGTTCTACTTCTTGCCTCAATTCATGCATTGAAGATGTCTTTAGTTGAAGTTCTCGTTCCTATGAGTTTCATATTAGTAAAAATCCTACGACTGTTGTTTTCAGCATACCGTCTCTCGATGGCGCTCGGTTAGTTCCCTCTCCTTGGACTGCAAAGTCACGATAATCCTGGCTGATTCCTGTTGTTGAGCTTGTAGATCTTCCAGCTCCGTCTGAAGCATATTCGCGCGAGTACGTTCTGCATCTAGATCTTGCTCTAATGTTCCCGACCCTTTGATACAACTTAGTATACCTCTCTTTGTTGGATGTCAAACAAACTTACTGGTCTCAAAAGCTTCCAATCGCTTCACCTCAGACGCTAGGGAAGATTTCTCCGATACGAGGAAAGATATGGTCTGTTGCTCGTTACGGATCGCCTGCTCTTTTTCGATCTCCAGACTGCTAAGTCTCTCCTCGAGATTCTCAGCTCGATTACGTTGTTCCTCAAGGTGAGCTTTAATCTCCTCCGATACTATATCAAGCTGGGGTCCGTTCTGTCGACCCAGAGAATGGAACATATCAGCTCACCTGTCTCGACATCCTGTAAGCGTTCCACCTGAGCAGACAACGATGCGCACTCTGACTGCAAGCTGGTAACTTGTCCGCTGAGTTGTGCCCGTTGCTCTTCAAGGGAAGACTCTGCCTCGCGAAATTCTAGCAGTGAAGTTCCAGAGAAGTAAGTGTTAAATGATGACGGTATCACTTACTTGATTGCGACGCTCGCAGACCTTCCACTTCAATTAAGAGCAACCCATATTCCGATCGCAAAGATCCGATTTGTTCACTAAGCTGTATCCGTTGTTTCTCGAGAGATGACCCTGCCTCACGAAGTTCTGGAGGTGAGTATTAGAGGATTGACGAAAGGAACTGAAAAATGACACTCGCTTGATTCTGACGCTCGTAGACGATCAAATTCAGCTGAAAGCGACGCGTTCTGAGTCTCTAGAGCACTGGTCTGGTCAGACAACAAATCCTTATGGTCCTGACGTCCAACAGTCGGTGGTATAGATGTCACAGCAACGACAGGTGGCGAAGAAGGGGACGTTACCCGCGGAGATGGTATAGAAGCTCTATGCAGTGCAGTTATCCAAGAGGAATCTGTATCATCCTTGGCGAAACTGACGGTAAACCAGGATTTCACGGTCAGTTTCACCATCCAGACGCTTAGCACAGAGATGCACCTACACGTCACTAATGTCCCGTTTATACTCTTCCTTGGGCTCCTGGAGAACAGGAGATATTGTTCTGGATGAGTTTATAGGTGATGCTACACCAGAAGCACTTGTGGTCTCGTTAGCCTTTTCTCGTTGGCGTTTCTTCAGCTAGTGTCGAATGAATTCATGAGCTCCAATTCCATTCCTTTCGCAATGCGACACTAGACAGACCATAGCCTTGGCCCTCGCTGCTTTAGCAGCGCGGTCAGTATCCGACATATTGGGCAGAATGTGAGAGATCGACTATAAGTACGTCGACGTTGACTACTCATATAGCAGTAATAACGTAAGTTGCCAAGAACGCTGAATGCATATTTTCACGTGTTCCTGTATATCAAGTTCCAAAGTTTATAGAATAGAATGACTAATATATACGAAAACCGGGAGAGATATCAAAATCAGAAGAGAGTATACGCAATAATGGTAGCAAGTGGAAACCACGGCTATGTAACAGGTCTGAGGTGCTACAAAACAGTAAGGACTGACTTGAGACGTCCACATCCAGGGAGGTTCGTAAGTGAGTAGTAGCATTGTCAGAAGAGGTAACAGATGGGCCTAGCGATAACTAGCAAATGCTTTCTGTCCAAGAACGCGTAGGCTTGGGTAAAGGGATAAGGTATATATAGAAGAATCGTTGACACTGTGTTCCGCGATGGAGAAAATCAAGCCCAAACCTGATGAATCCATCGTATCTTCAGTCACATAATAGAAGGTTAAAGCGAAAGAGCCTACCCTGAGTGTACTATCCCAACTACCTGTGCAAAGAGCCATGCCATCTGCACTAACGCCCAGGCAGCTGACTCTGTTTTCATGGCCAGTGAGAACACCAACGCGCTCTCCTTTCAAAGTATCCCAGACATTGCAGGTCCAATCATCGTAGCCACCAAACAAGATACGGCCAGAGATAGAAAATGCAACAGATGTGATACCACAGAGGATGTTATCGTGTGTGTATGAGTTCAATTCGCGATCGGCACGAATATCAAACAAGCGGCAAGACGCATCATCAGAGCCTGTCGCAAAAGCGTCGCCATTGGGGAAGAACCTGCAAGCAGATGAGAAATCTTGGCACGGAGCAAAGTCACATGACATACTGCACCGCGTTGATATCAGATTCGTGGCCAGCGAAAGTCTGAGTTGCACGACCAGTTCGAATATCCCAGAGCTTCGCTGTTGCATCACAGGCACCAGAAACAAAGACATTCTGATTGGGACCAAGTGACAAGCTGTTGAACTAATGAGTTGCGTAGGAACTAATATATTCGATATTACACACCTCATCACATCACCAGTATGGTCGTTAAATTCGACCACTCTGACCCCAGCTTCAATATCCCAAAGCATACATGTCATGTCGCCTGAACTCGTCACAATTTGCCGATCGGTGAGGAAGCGGCAGCACGATAGATAACCGGAGTGCGCGCTCAATTCACGAGCACCCCTGGCGCTTGTACCATCCTTGTTGTTCAAATTGTAGATAGAGCAGATGTTGTCGAGACCACCGCAAGCGACGAAGTTGCCGGACGGTGAATAAGCGCATGTCATGACCCAACTAGATCGAAGGGGAATGGCATGGACTTTATTGGTGGTATAGGCATCCCAGACGATGAGTTTACCGTCCTGTGAGGCAGAAACTAAATGCCTTCTGTCTGTCGCCCAATGCATAGCGTAAATCTTGGCAAGGTGACCGCGCAGAGCACGCCGTGGTCGCATAACAACACGAGGAAGGGCATCAACCTCAGCGGCCATTGCTCTCACTAATCAATGACTCTTATCAAGGTTAATAGCTATGGGTAATACGTAGACTTACGGCTTGTATCCGCTGACGACTCCTTCTTTGCGCGGATTTTTTCTTTCAGACTCTCGGCCTCTCTACGGGCAGCTGCGATTCGCTCTTGGATATCACCTTGGTTTTGAGACATGCCTGAGGTTCGAGAAGAAAAGGGGATATCTTCAGAGTGTCTATGAGGACAGTTCCTTCACAATAGACTTGAGACGGCTCACGCACAAGTGCTACGATGATATCAAAGACAACAATACTTGAAAAATACTAGCACGCCAACCAAAGTAGCTTGGTCAGAAAATGCAAAGATTGAAAGCAGCACTGCTGAGTGGTCAAGTTTGTTGAGGGGGACGATGGGACGGTAATGAGGATGAGACTAAGAGTGGGAAAGGAGAGTTCAGTGGACAGCCTGTCTGGCGGTTGATGAAATGATCTTGCCATTTGCTGACCATTGACACCCGCAAATTGCCGTCTTGATGCTTACTCCGACCCTTCACCTCATCCTCGTCGAGGTTGCTGCTTCTCCTCCATATCCTAACGTTCACGTAATTCTACCATTGTGGCTGAAATAGAACTATCATGGATCCCTATGTAGTTTCCTTTAACTTGTCATCTGATGATTCAACTTCCAGTCACAAACGACGTTGTTTGATGCCGTCTTTCAGAGTCTGAAGTCGCGAAGGATATGTATAGACCTCACATGACTTCATTCTACCCTGCGCACCATCAGTACGGCTCCTTGATATAAGGTCAAATGGGTAAGCAGCGCTCTACGAATAGTTACATATATCGAAACAAGCCTGATAAGTGACAATGCTCATCTTTCCGGTCTCCCGCAATCCTTTCCGAATCTGTGTTAAAGGAAGTCCTCGTGGTATGTCAGCAAAAAGTGATCACTATCATGATTCTAGGAATTTGAAGGATTGATTATAGTCACCTACTGTCCCTCAATCTGCTCCGTCAGATGTTAGTCCACCTTTGGGTGTGTCTTTGTAAGGATTGCCGTCATATGGTACCTCTTGTTTCATTCATTTCAGCAAGCGCGACACGACGCCCCCAAAAGCTCTACACTATCAATTTTGGCCATCAACTAGCTTGTTTTAATACCAATACGCCGATTGCTAGGCTTTGCTCTACTAGCCAACGTCAAATATCATACGCAAACAATCCCAATCAGATGGACAACGTTTTAACGGCTACTCTCGAGCCTCCGTTATCGAATTGGCCGTACTTACCCACCCAGACGGCTCCTTACAGGAATCTTATCAGGTACCAGTCATGTCGCGCAGTTGGTGCCCGATATACCCCAAATGCAGAATCACTCGTCAATACTTCTCATTGACCATCTCCCTGTGCCGACATGGTGTACTCAGTGCCTCAGTCAAGGCACAATTTCCGGATTCCGGAATACGCGGGTGTTATGACTGATCGGCATTGGATTAATTCTAATCAGGTTGCCTTTCATTAACTTTCACCAATGTTCTATCTTGTCCATCAAGAAAACTGTTCTCAAACATTCTTGGTGATACGGACCTTTGATACGTCACTGCCTACAAATAGAATCCTGGTTAAATGATTGGAGGACCAGAAGCTCGTAAGTCATTTTGACACGCTACCGATGCTGCGGCGAAGTATGCCTACTCTTCATTGGTATGAAATTCATCCTCATGATTTACCGATCGAAGTATTAGAGGCAGTGAATGCGCTAAATTCCGAGTCGAAGGAACGTGGATGGAGCTGCGTCTCCGTGGATATACCTTGCCAGGCCGTCTGCGGATGGACATGATTTCTTCTGTGAACGAAGGCAGTCGGCGGCTTTTGTAGAAGATCCACCAAAAGGTCCCGTTCAATGAGATCGTTGCCGCAGCTGAACATGCCTGCTGTGTTTCCCCATATGTCGATGTATGCTACTCGGGAACTTGGTGTTCTACATCAAACCTTTCGGCGGCCCAGTTCAGGAATAAGATTAAGGTGTTCATCAAAGCCAGCTAGTCGATACTCTTGTAAACCTTCAGGACCCGCAGGGTATCAAAGAGACGGAAAGGAAGGGCCTGATCTTCTTCAAAAAAGTAATAAGAATCGTGAATGCCTTGGGAACTGGATCATCGCCTTTTGTCCTTCTTTTGTTTCTCGCACTACCTGTCTTAGTACAGTCTATGTTTTAGACAGTTGCGGACAACCAGATACAACGACTCAGCTATCTCAACAGCAGATTTTTTTGAGTCAAAATCCGATGTCAGGTTTGATTTCTACATGCCTCAAAACGTCCAAAAATGCCTTCATTTTATTTTTAGGGCTTTTACAGGTGGCCACATTTTCGAGGCAATATTTTCATTCAAGCATAGGAAAAATCTAGTCAAGAACTGCCTTAATCGACATCATAACACTTTGGGAAACCTGGAAATGAACATTTTGAACAGCTCATACAGCAGCCTTTCCGATTAACCCCTTTTGATCAGCACTCATGAAACACTGGGAACAGTGAAGAAAATGGGGAATAACCTTTGGTGGGCAACTGTTCAGATACCACTCTGCCAGTTTCTTTGCTTCCGCAAAGCTGTTTTTGACCTGTTCCCTGTAACAATAGTTAGCCCAGCCCCAATACTAGAATGTGTTAGTTGTGGGTTAGATATACAAGAGATATTTATGATGTGCCATTTCAATAGAATTACAATTCGAAGTGAATTTGTGGAAAGAAGATGCAAAGTTGTCTGGCTCTTCAGATTCTTGATTCTTAAAGTCATTTTCCTGCCTTAGAAGATGTGCCATATAGCAGCCAGTATTACCAGGAGGCTTTGAAGGACATCTATGTCCCATTTTGCTGAGATGCAGAAGCTAGGAATTTTGGATTGGACTTTTGACAAATTTTTAGTTGAATTAGCGATATTGATAAACCTTCTCTTATTACAAAACATTTTCTAACACTCAAAAGCTATTGATTCCCCATTTTTTTTTGTATCTTTTGGTCTTTTCAAGTGAGTAACCAAAATTCTAGGGTCACAAAAGTCAAAACTTGGAAATCAAAGAATCCGCTCCTAAAATCATATTCTATATGTCCCTTAGAGTCTAAATCAAGTGTTTTAATATACCTATACATTTGTAGAACATTGTAAAACTCGGTCATGTTGATTTGTTGTGCTTGGTTGTCTGCAGCTGGAATACGTCTATCAACGCACAAATTGTTAAAACACGCTACCCCCACTGGAATTTTGATGTCCTTTTTGCTACCTGTGAACGCGCGACTTGTGACTATCGTTTCGCTCTAGTTCAAATTACCATGATAATATTTGCGACTTCTGGTGACAATCTGACTAACGTTTCGCCGCCCTGCTCAGAGTTTGGAGTGGTGCAAACGCTTCTTTGTCAAGTCACACACAAGTCTCCTTTTTGAGCAGCAGTGCTCTATTATGCCCGCCTTTCCCTGTAAGATATATTGCAGGCATGAAGGAGAACATAGATGTGGGGCTAGCTGACAAATTTGGGTAGTGAGAACCTTTTTCATGTGAGTATCCTCAGCTGAGGGCGATGTGCCCGGTCACACCTCACTTCCCATTTACTGTAGTACTTACTTGACCGATCACTCTCCCTGAAGCAAACCGTTATACCGTCATATTACTAGTCTATTATCTAAAAAGTGGGCAGAGTCTAAGCTAGTCGATCATCCCCCGGCTCACTCTTGCAACTGAGATTATTACCATTGTTTCTGATCAATAAGGTCATACAGGAGCTACGTCTATTCAAGGTACAAATTGTTTTTTGTACCCGTCGTCGTACTCAAGGACATTTGTGTATTATGTGAATGACATGAATACAATAGGTCAACTTTACAAAAAACAAGATTGACTATGAATACTTTTACAATGGTCCTCAAAATGATACAGTCTGGACTGCAAAGGTTTATCTTATGTCAATTCCTAATTTCAATGCTTCTATTCAATCTAATGCTGAACATGTACACTGGCATTCGGCGACAAATGTTATGGGGAGGGCAGAGGAAAGAAAATAAAGCAAGGTCAAGCCAATGCTACTAGGGAAGCGATGGAATATTTCCGATCAAAATAGTTGGCTTGAAGTCTTAAGAATGACCCAGCGCCACAAACGGCGATTCCCCATGAATTATATAATCTGCTATGTTGAAATAAAAAAAGGTTTGTTCCGTACTATTTACCACTTTTTCCTTGAAATTGAATATATTGCTTCCCACCATTCTCTGTCCATGCACCCACTCAAACACGACTTTCGAGGTCCAGACAGTTCGTGGATTCATCTTGCTTGAAAACATTCTTCCGTAGTGCTGAGTTCCACGACAGTTACAGATTTGGTAATGGTTGCGCCTTATCTCCCCAAAGTGAGGAAGAGGCATTTCGCACACAACGGAACGCCTGTTTTAATGTCTTTCTTGTTCTCCGTCTGTGTCTTCAATTTTTTTTCCTGGAAAACATAGAATTTGGGGCATATTGCCGTCTCCTGAGACCTGCTAGTAACTTGGAATGAATTACTTTTCATTGTTCCAGAATCAATGAATTTCAGCGCGGAGGCACGTCATACTTCACCTTCAATGACGGTATGTATCTGCAAATTTTCCTATAAAGCCTTGAATGTAGTGGATTTCAGAGCTCAGACTCCTCTGGAAAATGTCTTCGTCAGGTATATTCTGTACTCTGCCAAAAGAAGCGCCCTCGCTGATTGTAAGGCACTATCTAGGTACCTCTGGTTTAAATATTCGTGGGCTGATTTGGCTATTCTTGTTGGTAATCTCTTACTGCCTCTGCAGATCTCCAAAATCATGGCCAGCTCGCTTCGCTCAGTTGGCAGGACTCGACGAGCGGCCCGAAGCACGCCCCGACGTGGACTTCCATTTGCAAAAGTGAAAAAGCGCCTTTCGCGCGCCTTGATTTTCTTAGCTCAACGACTTCTGATATTAGTTAACGGCGTAGAGCGCGGAAGGGGTACTGGTACACACAAGCATACTACCCGCGACAACGCAGCCAACATCGCTCTGGCGTATTTGAACAGCTCTGAGTCCGGTGTCGACAGGCCCAAATCCAGCGTATGAAGGGGAAAAGTTGAGCTCATCCGACGTTTTCTTCCATATTTAGCTAGCAGAGCTAGTATCTACTTTGACTGTTGTGGTTATGTCACATTCACAGCTATGGCATCAGAATGGATAGTTTGAGTTTACGTTCTAGTGAATCTGTTATCATGAACTTTCTCTCTATAAATTTCAAACGATGATCAGGCTGCGTGGACGTGTATGTTCCATATCTATATTGGCGAGCGGGAAAATCGGTGTCTTCGGCCCGGCCGCAGTTGTCGATTTCTCGTTATTCCTGTATCCTTGTGACATGCCGCTACTGAGATTGCTTCGCATACAACACACAAAAGATACCGCGATAGTGGTAACGGAGCTTTGACTCACTTGCCGCCGTCCGCGCGTTTAGCAGTACTCCGTGTTGACGGTTGACTTCTTGGGTTCCCATAACACGAGGCCCATCGGACGAATACTTCGACACAAATGAGACTCACTCACGTCTACATCCCTATCTAGCCTCACGCCATTGATGACAGGTGCAATCGATATGTATACCGGATTTACGCATTTTCGTCCCGTGGCAGGTCTCGCCGAGCCCTAGAATGTCATCTCTTGTGGTCTCTCAAGATGTCGAGATCAATCCGTAGTCCAATGAACTAGAGAATACCCACGCTCCATCCATATTCTCGATTTGTAGAGCAAGTAGGATCTTCATCTCTTGTTGCTACCCCTGAAATCTTAAGGATCTTGGTGATACACGTTGCTCGTCTTTCTTTACAGATCACCACGTTAGAATCGGGACAGTTCCTGTTAGTTCCTCTACCATGGATGAACTTTCCGTTTGCCTATTTCAAGACCTCTTCGTTAGATAGAGAGATGCTTAAACCCATCGGTGTAATGTGAAGTTGGATGCTTCCGGGTGGATCAATTATCGTCGTACAGTACAAAAGGACGAACGCAGCAGCCGGTCAAGTCAGAAACAGCCCCCCATAAGCATCGCAATGCCAGGTGCGCTCGAGGCTCTCTTCGGATTTCTTGTCATTAAGGCTCTGCGTTCATAGCTACACCCGTTACTATTCTGCACAACTGTAAGCAATCTCGATGGTTAGAGCGTTAACCACTGACATTAGCCCGAGAAGTGCTAGCGGGTAAAGGTCAAAGTCACCTCTTGAGCTTCGTCGAGTCGTGCGTGGGGCCTTCCAACGCCGCTGTGTGGACTGTTCAGTGCAAGAGTAAAGGTGACATCATTATGGTATTCAACTGTGACTGATCATTGGGTGTCTAGTCGCTGGCGAAGTCAAGGGAGTCGGTGTCGCAGGGCAGAAGGCCGCAGCCAAACAACTGGCCGCTCAGCAAGCCTTAGACGTAGGTTTCTCAGATTTGATATTATGAGGATACGTATCTCAACTTATGCTATGTTCATGAAGGCCATTCAAGCTGACGCAGTGTAGACACAACTTTCTTCACTATGACTTTCCAGTGCCTGTCTCTTTGTATCGATAGCCTTCGTTAGCACTTGTAGATTCTTTTCATCCCCCTATATTGATTACAATTCACTGCATACACTTGTACATCCTTATTGAGAGGGGAAAGAATGACCTTTCAAGGTAAGCTCTGAGCACGAGATCGGGGTAATACTGACGCGATGTAAGGACTCTGAATCTAAAAGCATTATCTCGGCGATCATATGTGAATCCATAACGCTATTGTAGCACTCTGGCACGTAGTCGCTTTCACTCACACTTGGAGTTAGTTTACCACCAGAATGCGGTTATTCACTGAGGATCCGCATTCTGAAGTCTGGCATTGCAGCTATTCACCAAGGATTCAAAATCTGAAGTCTGATATTGCAATACTCAAAATTGAAAGGAATAGGACTTTTCTCGACTATCGTGATGGATGTTAGCCGAGTTTTCCTATGTGGCACTTTCAACAATTTCAATTATACTAAACAAGTTCTAGTCAGGTTTCATAGTCTACTCCGATCGACGTAGTTCCTGACCCCTCATGCATCAAAAATGCTAGAAAGAGCATTTTAAGTTGTTTTCGACGTTTATTGCTGACTTGACCAACTACAAACTAACCATGACCGATTGGTCAAAGCGCAATGGGCAGCGCTAATGCAAGGTAGTGAGTTCGTTTGAGGCCGGCCGATTTAACCGTTGCAAAGGTAGGACTGCCTTTAGCATACGCAACATAATCAAACGACAACAGGAGAAAGCCGGAGCTCGTATCGCTAGTAAGAAAGAGCGAACAAGTCAAATAATATCAGTTCCATCGCGGATCCTTTCTGGTATGACCGGCGCCACGGGTTATCCAATTCCCACGAATTTTCTAGAGTTACGTAAATGAAAATCAAAGTTCTCTCGAGCGACCGAGTCATTGCCTTCGGCATTGTCAATTGCCAGTCATTTAGTATGTTTAGACGTAACTTACCGTACTTGGTTGCTGCTGCAACAGGTACTCATTCACTCTACTTCAATAGTCATGTACTAAGTCATGTTCTAGGGGTTATCTCTGGGGTCTATATCTTTAGGCCTTTGATTCTTGAACAACAAACAAAAATGTATGTAAAGTTATTCTTTTAAGTCTATGTTGACGGTATGGCTAACGTATTCTCACACTCGACCACGAAGAAGCAACACTGAACGTCGAAGACTTGACCAACCTGATGATGGTCACGTTGGACCAACAAAAGCAGCCGACAAGGAACAAATACGGAAATAAGAAGATCGAGCTTACCGTTACATATGTCCAAGCAAGTAAGGATATACTAGGTAGTGTAGAACTAGAGTTATGATCGTTTATCAACATCGACATCCATACTTTCTCCGGTTCCTTTTGTGTCATGTGGCCTTCTTTCCCAGATCTGCAGATGAATGTTACTCAGCTGACTTGTGCGGTTGTCGCACGCCGCATACCTGTAGAACAGTTTCTCCAAGAAAAATCATTTCTTTTCGAGTTTCTTCAACAATCAGATCTTGAATCATGAACCATTTCTCGCCTCCGCCACCTCCACTGCGAAGATGGACTTTCCAAACAGTACTTTCTTTGTCGCGAGTGGTTCCAGCAACGGACTCATGAGTCACATTTGCGATCAGATCGTACACCGTTGATAAATTATCGGGGGGAATGTCGACATCTGAGGTTCCAGTAAGAATATTGTCTGATGTTTCGGAGTCGACCAATGCTCACAGTTCCTGAAATCTAGCCCTCGAAGAGGAAAATTGATAATAGTCGGATTTTTCTCCTCGACGAAAATATTCTTAGTAAAACGCTTAAAGTGGACGATGATATAACGCGGCAGTCGCTTGCACTTGAAACGCCGAAGTTGACCAAGTGACTCCTGAAAATAGGGGACATAGAACTTTGTTTCAACCGATAGATGTTCGATGCGTACCTGTGTTGTTTTGCCGTCATACTTGGCCAGCACCGAGTGTATACTAACTTGTGGAATGATGTTCTTCTCCACCGCATCCTGAAATAGAGGAGGAGGGGGGAGATCTACGGCGAGAAATAAAAACGGCGACTCCGACATCTTGATATCTAGATGTGCAAGAATTGACAGGTGAACATTAATCAAAGGGTTAGCAGATGGCAGGTTCGTACCTCGGTCGATATCAAACCGAGGTTTTTCATTTTCGCCCAAATCAGGTCTAATAAGAACCTGTTGTGTTTCCACACGCAAATCGCCCTGGAATGTAGTGAATACGATGCCTTCAATTCATAAGTCCGGGAAAAATTTCCACTACGGTGTTACTCACTCGAATTTTTCCTTTTGGTACCACCTGAATCCTTGTGAAGGTGGTTTAATAACCATCCCAAGAACTCGATAGGATCGCCTTGTTGTTCTAGCCGAAACTTTCCGGCACTTGCCCTGTTGACTTCTTGCAAAAACTCATGAGGGCTGACTTGGCTCTTGAACAAACGAGGATTCCAGATTTTTTTCGCAAGAGCTGCAAAGCGTTTCAAGAGTTCCGACTCCTTGCCCCGGAAATCGGAGAGAAGGAGAAAATCTCGAAGCGGGGGAACATGCAAAAGGGAATGTATGATGACATTCATGTGATCATTCCTTTTGATGTTGTTCAGACCGACATATCCGGGTAGATATGCTTTGGACGCCAAATCATACGAAGGCTTCGCAAGATGCGTCGCGGAGGATAAATGGGCGACGGAATCCCACGTGAAGGTGGGAGCAAGAACATAAGAAATATCTTCCAAAGAGGGATCAGAAACCAGATAACCATCAGGCAGTACATAAACCTATCAATGAAGTCAGCTCGATATTACCTATGCAGGACATACTACCTTTGTGGTTTCGAGATTGATGAAAACATGGTGGTCTTCGTGAATTGCATGGGCATACGCGTATGATTTACGTCCTCGACCTTGAAAGTATTTCCCACAGACGAGACACCCATATATATTGACATTCGAGAGGGAGACAGAACAAACTTTTTCAAAATCGAAATCCAAGACAGCACGATTAATCTGAGCAAGCATGAAGACATGACTGAGTGCAATTTACCAGGTAGCTCACCGTGTCGAGGTAGAGATCGGACGAACGAATATCTTCTTCGGGGATAAAATCTCCTTGGTCTTCGTAGTCCTCCTGTGATGTCTGAACTGTAGTCCCTTCAGAGTGTTCTGGCAGGATCTTCACCCTCTTTGCAGGCCTTTCAAATTCGGCAGTTTCATTCATACCTTTAGTGATGACGTTGTCGGGAGACTTCAAGTAATGAAAAAATACAGCTACATATTATGTAAACACTATGAGTGGAAAAAATCCAACTCAATCCCAAAGTGCTTCTTCAGACGCTGGGTACTTATGATTCTTGCTCGTCATGCGACGTGGCATGCTCTTTGCTGTTTTCCTCGCCCCTCTTGTTTATGGATGCCCTTGAGAACTTTGACCAGTCAATTAAACCCTCCTCTCAGACTCGATCCTACTTTCCACGCAGTGTTTGAGGAGGGTGACATGTCTTTGCTGAAAGGGAACATAGGGAAAAGTGTCAAAGAACTTGAGGTTGTCTCCGAAAATGGACACTTTGAGTCTGAGGATGGGTATGACGACCAACACGATCATGGCGTAAGTCGTAAGTCTCCGGCTGCGTGGTATGGAAGCAGGCAGATTGGCGCAGTCGTTTTGCCCAATCAACTCCAGAATGCTATCAATGCGTTAATTTCTAGTGAGTATTTTTCAATTTTTCGGTGGTATATATTCATCTAGGCTATAGATTCAGACAAAGTACAGCTTCACAGTGATGCGGCACGGCTATTCTTTGATGGAGAGGACACAGAAGCTGAAGGTGTATGGACGACACGATACGATCCGAAGGATTATCGCTCCTGGAAGCAAGCCTCCCGTCACTCCAGTCGTGATGGCACAGCATTTGCAACAGTTGCTCTGCCCGCCCATTACTCCGTAATTCGATCTGTCCTTGATCATGTCAAGCGGAGATTAGAACCTTCATGGAAAGTTGAGCGCATTATAGATTGGGGTGCCGGCACGGGCAGCGGGCTCTGGTTCAGTCCTTCAATTCGCCACGGTCTTCTCACTGATTAATCAAATGTTGCTAGGGCTGCTCTTCATACCTTCCAAACCTCACGGCAACCTAGAGGTACGACTAATGTCGAGGATCAAACTCTGGCCAACTCATCCATCGTGAGTTTTCTCGGGATAGACAAGCGAGAAGGGCTGGTTACGATAGCGAAACGTTTGTTGAATGGTGTGTTTACTTCAATTGTATCTGCAAGGAGCTGATTGGTTGAATATGTGCAGGTATTGACCTTGGCAATTTAAGCCTTTCCTGGCAGAAGTCCTTTAAGGAAGAAGACCAAATCCCCCGATCTCAAGGCCATGATACAATTGCCTTGTCTGCCTTCATGCTCACATCTTTACCGACCGCTCAACATCGGAAAGCTTTCGTTAAGGAAATGTGGGAGAGTGGAGCACATCTTATGGCGAGACAATCTTCTAGAAGTTATGAAAACTCGATGATAACATCTGAAATACTTCTTAGGTGCTTATCGATCATAGCACGACTGCTGGATTCGAGGCGATCGCTGAATCTAGGGAATACCTATTGAGCATGGGTCGCAGGGAAATCGAGGACGTTGAAACGAGTGAATGGCCCATCCGAGGATCACATGTTGTAGCACCAGTCAGTTGATCTGGGTCGAGCTTTCAGATCCAAATCTAATCCAAGTCAAATAGTGCCCTCATGACGGCGCATGCCCTCTGCACCATTTAGGATCGACTCGCCTTACATGCGGGTTTTCGCAACGTATTCAACGACCGTCCTTTATTCGAAAAACGAAGCATTCTGGTGTTGGCCATGAGGACATTGATTACTCCTACGTCGTAATAAGGAGAGGACAGAGGCCAATCCCCTCGATCAGGAATGTCGGGAGAATCGGAGAGGTAGGCAGACGAGCGTTGGCAAAAGAGGCATCAACACCCGCGATCAAAGAACTAATATTAGACTCTGAACACGTAGCATCAGGTGAACTTGTCATGGAGGAAACTCCTCTTAACGCGACGAACGAGTTGGTAACCGAGACAGAAAACGTATCTCTATCTCCAGGAGAAATAGAGGAAGCGTTGAGGCTGGAGTCATATAGTTGGCCGCGCCTCGTTTTTTCACCTTTAAAGAAAAGTGGTCATATCATTTTGGACAGTTGTACTTCCGAAGGTACGTACTGTTCGTAGTTCAATTAACAACGCTGACTCACGGCTTTAAGGTAAAATTATGCGCATGACAATTCCCAAATCTCAAGGAAAGCAAGCCTTCTATGACGCTCGAAAGGCAAGCTGGGGAGACTTATTCCCCCATCCACCAAAAAATCCTCCACAAGAACGCTATCAACCTACACGAGCTAAACGTGAAGGTGGGACTACACCTGTTAGGGGTTCAGATATTGGAAAACGCAAGCGAGAGAAGAATCACGTGAGCTATGAAGCATTATCAAAAGACCTGAAAGAGGCAAGGAAAGTATTGCGTAGAGATCGACTTTCACAACTACCGGATGAGGGGGTCCACTGATCTATGTACATGCTATGCTCTCACCACCACCACCACCACCACTCCGCTCACAATTCATATGTTACCTGCTGAAACCGACTATCTCAATTAGATGTACTATATCTATCACCTTATATGCAATTAATGGTCTAAAATCTGAATACCCGGTCCCTGCCTTGAGCTCAACATCACCTTCAAGATGTTCGTGACTGGTCGAACAAATAGGTGAAAGGTGTCCGGAATGATCATTCCAACCACTTACCAGGTTTGGCGCCAGAGTTCTTCAACTTTCGGCTATCTTCTGCCTCCTTAGTATTCCCGGTAACTCTCTTGACAGAAGCCATGAAGTAACGTATGTTCTTCAACATGTCCTCGATGGGGAAGTGCATCTGTACGTTAATTGTTTAGAGCCAACTTTCAGCGTTGGAAACAAACAGTCAGACCATAGCTATCGGCATACGGATGTTACCAGTTTTATCTGCTCTCCACTCGCTCGTCCCGCGTATCCGTTGCAGATACCCAGCGATGTCGTCGGTTACTGTACCGCGTCGCTCTGAAGGCATGAGACCAAGGGGACCGAGAACACGTCCCAGTCTCGGGGTGATAGCTCGTATGAGGTCGGGTGTGCACAGGATAGTTGTTGCCCTAAAACGGTTGTTGACAACCTGTTCTTTTTGTTTTCAGTATAGTAAGATACCCGAATGAGGGTGAACGAACGCCATCTATGAGCTCAGGACCGCCGACGAAATGAGCTCCAGCCTTTTTCGCTTCCTCAGCCTGCCGACCTTCCGCAAACACGAGTATTTTATCTTCAGCCATCGCTTTGGCCTCGCGTGGGAGACTGACACGTCCTTTGGGAACGGCCACACCATTTTTGATTTCAGTCTTGACGTAGAGATCAAGTGTAGAGTTCGGAGACGCGACTTCGATGGCCTACACACGACTTGGGTTTTTTTTTATCGCGGAAAATTAGAGGTACATACACGCAGAACGGCGATGGCATCCGCGAAAGACAAGAACTCAGAACGGTCAATTTTCTTATCAGCCAAGGCAGCTTTTCGCCTAGCCTTCGCTGCAGCAGCTTTTTTCGAGGGGATGCGGATTGTAGGCTGGTTTCGGCGTTTTATCGAAAGAATTTGAGTCGTAGTGAATTGGCGCTGAACTAGGGCATTCTGATGGACAATATCAGCAAATAGATGAGGATACTAGAATTTGAAATACCGCCCGTCCTAGTGTAGGCCGATAGCATTGCTGACACAGAGACAAAAAGCTAGACATGGACACTGACGATGAAGCTTGGAAGCCTTCCTTCACGTCGGAGCCGTGAGAACACAGTGCTCGATTGGGATCCATTCATACTCCGCAAATGTACTCTCTTTCAGCTTCCTTCGGTAAAATAAGGTAGGGGATTCCTTACATTATAGTGAAGGCGGGGTTCCGAGGGTAAGGAGCCTTTTCGGATTCGGCTTCTGCGTAACTGACTCGGACGCGTCGTGTTTTTCACTCTCAAAGTACGGCCAGACGTGCATTGCTCTCGTGACTATGAAGAGAACATGAAAAAATGTTTGTCTCCAGACGTCTTCATTGAGTACGGTGAGAGTCATGATCCATTCTCACTCTGGCTCAAGGCCCTGCATTAATGTCTGAAGTCTCAAGCAGACACCCTTGCGAAGGTCTACCCTAAGGAGTCAATGATTACAAATTTACGCATGAGCCAATCTATTAGTGATCGGTATGGAACTTGGTAATTCCGTTACTGAAATCGTAAAACTTGGAGGTAAAGTCAAAGATTGTGCTTGTTGCATACATCCAATAAATGTTAGTGAATCAGTCCATTTCTACCTCCTTGACAACACTAGAACGCCAGCGCATAATCTCCTCATTGAGTCTTTTCTTCTGCGCTTGACGTGCTCGTTGGAAGGCACCTTCAGAATTCCTCTGCCAAATGGCGAGGACCAGCAGAATCATGCTACTAGACTTCATATCATCAAAGGTATTGCCTGCCCTTGAGTCAGAAACTCTTGAAGGTTTGACCTTTTTAGGACGCTGATGTCCTCGGTTGCATGTCCTTTTAAGTTCCTTCACTCGCCTACCCCTCCCTCCAATATGATCATTCCCAGTGTCTTCATTCTCGTCAGCATAGTCTTCATCATCATTATCTACATTATCATCTGGATCCCAATCTTCTTTTTCAATGTTCCTATCGTCGTGAACGTGAGTCTCAGAAAAATGCCGGGCAGAATCTTCAGCAGCCGCAATGAAATTTCGCTGTCCCCACGACTTGAGAGCAGCAGCAGCATATGCAATGTCAAACAGCTGGAATGGCGGCCAGTCTCGATGGTTGGATATTCGAGCGTCGCAGTTGTGAGGGGCTCTGTGGCTCGGGTAGCCTTTAATATCATGCGAAAAGTATTGAAGAACGAGGCGATTAGTGGGCGATTGCGGAAGGCCATCGGGGAAGACATTCGAAAGCATATGCAATGGTCGTGAATCGGAGTCGACATCAGTCAGACTCATCGCCCAATTTGGCAGCTGTAAACCAATCAATAAACTGAAAAACGATGAGATGGGCAGCTCTGACTCGCACAAAAGCTGCGAGGGACCTTCCGATGATTGCATGAAGCTCACTACCCAAAAAGAGTCCATTACGAGGATCATTGATGTTTTGCAGGGGCCTTTCAAGGTTTCGCAGTCGGCTGTGACTGAGGAAATCGAGGTACTTAACCAAAAATGGGGCTCGGTACAGCCAAATAAAGATTTTGAAACTCACGTCATCTCCTTTCGCGTGAGGGATTATGTGACAGGCCTGCGAGACTATCGCATCCACTCCCGTTACGATACAAGTACCATCACGAGCGAGGATCACGAGCGAGGATTTCGTCCCTGAACACTCCTCTCCCCATAGACTCATGCGAGGAGTATGACTGTCGGTCATGCATGATCTGAGGATCCAATAAGTAGGCTGTTTCTAATATTGAAGTGAATCGATGAGTTCATTGATGAATGCAATAAATGGCCCGCCAAGGGATGTAAAATAATAATCCTTGTCGTCTAGTGTCAGTTGATTGTAGTCAACTGTAGGGCCATTTAGCGGGGCTGAAAGATCGCCCTCACTCACGGCCGTATATGGCACCCGCGACATAGCGAGTGGGCGGAGTGAAAAAAGTGTTGGAACTCGTCAGCTGGGATAGACAATATGAGGTAATGGTTCTCTCTCTCGGTAATCCAGAGCCTGATTTTATCGTCAGTGTCCACAATACTCGTGGCCAGATCTGTGTTCAACGTTCAAATTCAACTTCAGGCCTCAGGTTCAGTCAATGACGTACCGAGTTCGAGCTGAGCGGAGTTCGAACATTAGCTCCCGCAATAAATTGGAACACATCTTAAGTATAACTTTAAGTGCTATTATGGAAATGTTATAGTTTCCGCTCACTTCGAGCTAGATAGATGTAAAAACAAGAACAGGTATGATCCGTCGTAAAATTCGTCATGGATGGCATGAGGGTAAGAGAGATCAGAATGGAAGATGAAGTATAGATCACAAGAGGTCATAGTAGGTAATTTCATGGTTGGTAAGTAAGAACGTGGTTGTGTCCAGGATATCAAGGTCAAGTACGCAGAAATTCCCATCCGCTCGTGCAATATTATGACAGCGAAAACAACATGTGATGATAGGAAATGGATGGTATCACGATGTCCCAATTTCATTTAAAACTCAGTACGTTTCGTTCGGAGCTTCCTCAGACGTGCCAGCAAGTCCTGCAAGGAAGGGAAAAGAACGATATCAGTACCAAAATACATGACGTTCAAGCAAGAAGCAAGGAAACTTACTTCCACCTCCTCCGGATCAAGTGTGCCACGTTTCCTTTCATGTTCCAAACCGCTCTCAATGCTCTCCAACACATCCTTGATGAGTTCTCTATAGTTCACCCCAAAGAACTGAGTGAGCTTCGCCGCGCGCCTCCTACGCGCCTGAAAGTCTGTCACCTCTGGACGGGGTGTAGTGATACCACTAAACTCCGATGAGATGGACATGATGGACGTTCGAGCGGGTAACGAACGACGGCGCTCTGACCTGATTGAGGCGTTGGAGAGACGTCTGTCGGTGACGTGGGGACCACGTGTGGACGGCTGAAGAGGCGGGGGCATAGACATGTCTCCCGAATTGAGGTATTCGTGCAGCTCAGCTAGGGACTCCTTGTCGTCCTGCAACACAATTCAGGAATCTGCAGGAAAAAAAGGAGATTGAGTAAAACATACTCGATCGATGATATCGTTCAGCGAATTGAGCGAGTCTTGATAATGGATGTAAACAGCCGACGTTCGCTTACGAAGGTCGGGCTCCTTCGAGCTCTCCCGGCATTTGAGCAGAAGGGTCTTGTCAGACTCTGTCGTCCCTGGACGAGTACAATCGTTTTTCTTTTTCGAATACGAAGAACGATTGATGTTACGAAGTCCGATGACAGGGAGCTGACTTTCGCCGGGTGACGTCCAGCCGGATAATGACTTCTGCTGTCCGATGATGACGGCGGTATTAATCACCGACGGGGAGGGCGAGCGTCTTGTGTGGTACAGTGTCTGCGGTGGTGCAACACCAAAAACCTTTAACGGGTATGACAATGAGGAATACCCCAGTCCAACACTGATGGGCAAGACGTACCTTTTCCATTTTCTGAGCCCGCCGAACGTTGATGGCTTTCTCTTCACTGTTCAAGTCTTCCTTAATTCGGTCTATCTCATCTGACCACGGCGAGCTTGAAGCAGCAGCCGAACTACTGCGGCGGCGTCTGAGCCAGTCCTTTCTTGTTTCGGAGACAGTCATGATGTTGGGATCAGGGGGAGGAAGACCAAAGTCGGCAATGTCAGGACCAAGCACGAGATTTGTGGGGACACGGGAACCAAGGAACCGGTGTACTCTGGCTAGCTTTTCTCGTTTGCGCCTGCGGGTCTTTTCTGCTTGTTCTTCTGGGGACAAGGAGTCGATTAAAGAGGAAGAAGAAGGGCGCCGGACACGGCCTCGGGTCGGTGCGGCGACATCTTTCGGCGTGGGGATAGTGGCTGAGCCGAGATCATCTGACAGATCAATGAAGGACGTCGGGGAAGGGCCTCTAAATGCATCAGATGGAAGAGAATTTTCTCTGGGGTCGTGACGATCGACAAGAAAATCGCCGTGAGGACTCAGGGGTGTGCCGTGAATATCTGACGCAGGAGGCCAGATGTTCACGATGTCGTCGGTGGAAAATGAGGCACGCTGGCGGCCGGCAATCAAATGGGTTTTTTGAGAGATCGTGTTTGGGCCGGGAGGCTTGCCAAAGACTCTGGCGAGTTTGCGGTTTGTCCTGATGCGATCGTTGCGTTCGTTGAAATCGAGAAAATTTGTTGGACGATCGAATTTACCCAGCGTCCTACGGAGCGGAGATGGAGGCGTGTGATCCGGGATCGTAAATTCAGCGACAGCAGGCGTGATGATGTCGATAAACGAATAGTGGTAATCAGAGGAGAGCGATGGGGAGCGATCCCGAGGGACGATGGGCAGTGGCTCGTCGACCGTGGAAGTCGGGTACATGGTGCTCGAGATGCTGATGTGAGTATCGATTGTCGACGCAGGCTCGTAGGTTGAAGTGGAAGACCGGCTCGACGACGACGTCGACCCCTGTGACGACGGACGCCTGTGCGAAAGAAACGGTCCTCGTCGAAAGGTGTCGACACCGTCGACGCTGTCCGTCGAGTGTCGTCGAATGTCTATTATCAGCTCATCGTTAGCTCGATGCATTCTATCGTTGCTACCTGTATCTCTGTCAACACTCGATTGCTCCTGACTTGTTCGTTTCCTCCTACCTGATAAGGGCACCGTTTCTTGCAGTTTCAACAGCTTTCCTCTCGCCCGTGCCCGTTCTCGCAACTTCGACCTCTGCGCCGAACTAGACATACTGGCCGCATTCGACACGTCGCCAACTTGTTGCGTCTTGCGTCCGACCTTGGCACCGGAATCATTGACCAACATCTTACCGATGCCAAGTACCTTATCAACCCGCTTGTTCGCACTCAGTGGTACTTTCTGTACATCTCCACAGACCGTGACGGAACACGACTCCCCATCAGCCGACCATGCTCCGGTCGTCGACGCTCCGGACTCTTCCCGTATGTCCTTAAACTCCGGTGCCGGATTGATGTATGGGTTCTCACGCTCCCACCACCGAGGGCTCTCTTGAATCAGCAGACGTCCCACTTTTGGTGACGTGGGTGATCTGGACTTGCGTGAGGTACGTCGCGGTGGAGGCGGGAGACCAACTAGCGGTGAGGACAAAGGTGTTTGAGGCGACGTTGGCGACATTGCCTCGCGTATCCTCTCCTCATACTCCAGCAACGCGTCCAAATTCGGCGAGATGATCAGCGAGGGCGACTTTGCAGCACATTTCTCCTTCGGTTTCGAAACAATCCGCTTGTCTCTTGTCAACATCATAGGATCGTTAATCGTAGAAGTCGTTATCATCGCAGGAACCATAAGCATAGCTTCTCAGCAGGAGTAACTGTCCGATGTCTGTCGGCCGAAACAATTAATGGGAGTCTCGAGAAGCAACTAGTCGGCAGAGACAGCGGCATGACAAACATACCTGTCGATCCAAACCAGACATAGAAGCGCGCAAATTACAACGAATTTGCCTGCTGCTTGTCGGTTATGCTCAATTATAGTACCGGGTTGTCTAGGCCCCTCGTGTTTGTCCCCGTGGACCTGATGTCCTACCTGCCCGCACCTTGCCCTAAGTAGATACCGGACTGCACCAAGTCGTGATTCTGTAACACGGATGAAGACGGAGAATGGAGATGACAGACACTGCGAGAAGGAAGGAAAGTGCTTCTGAATACGTCTCCAACGTGAATGATATCTAATCGTTACCACAGCAAGACAACGCAGAATCTCTGAGAAGCGCCTTGTGCAGTATCCGTAAGCACTGGGAAACGCCCATCTACCGAATTTTCCTCCGGTGTCAACCTACACATGGTCTAGCCCATGGGATTACCTCCGGGTCTGTACTGCCCCTGTGACCCATTAGGCCTTGAGACCCCACTGAACATCGAACGCTGGGTTTCCCAGCGTCAACTGTATCTACGCGCTCACAGGGGATCAGTATCACATGTTTACAACCATAGCAACCGCCACCCCAACCATCATCAGCAGTCCTCTTCTTGCCTACTTTTGGATATGACATTCCCAGAAATGAATAGAAACATCGCACATGGCCAGCCTCGAGGTGCGGGAATTATTACACAGGAGAACAAAACACATCAGAGTCATGCGGAGATTATCTGATGTCGCAGCACTTGTCATTCTCCCCATTTCTTAGCGGATCTCTAGTGGGTCTCGGCAGTTTTGCCTTGATCATACATCGATGCAACAGAAGAAGCGCAGGGTACACATGTCTCCGAGTACAATCAGAAAAAGCTTTCGTACTTTGTTCAATGTGTGCAGTGAACCACTTTCGCTAGAAGCCATGCTTAGGTCCAAGGGGCTACTTACCTCTGAAGGGTACGTACATGTAACATAATTGATACAAATTTCAATTTATACAGCATGATCGGCCTTTCTTCCTTTCATGTCGGTCGATGGCGTATTCCAATCGATGGATGTAGATTGACAAAAGCCCCATTCATTTTAAACTCTTTTCATTCCCAGGAACTCCCCTGAGGCTGATCCTCATTGCTCGACCAGTCGAACACAAGAGAATACACCATTTCGTCTGACATTATATCATAGTCTAATGGTTGCCCATCTAAATTAGTAAGGCCCCCCTTCAACGCGGAAGGTAAGTGACTCAGCTGAATCCACGGCGCTTACTAGGATGATTTTAGCACGTTTCATTCCCGGAAAGCCTCTCGAGCAAAGCCATCTTCATACGTACCAATAGAAATGGTAAGAACACCGCACTAAATAATCTGAAGTCTCCAATCACAAAGTCCTTGAGTTGTTTCTGTTCCCATTTGGTATGCTGTTGTTATTTCTAGATGGAGCGAGGCGCTCGTGTCTTCAAAATCCAACTTCGATGAATTCTGAAGTAGGCGACCCATGCTGACGTGTATGCAATCCTCTGGTAGCGATATTTGGAAGGTCTTAGTGTGAAATGATAGATTTGACGGTTTGGTGTAGTGCTTGTAATCGACCAACGGAGAAAGGATTGCATTGCAATAGATGTCAAAATTGAGGCGGGAATTTTCAAGCACAGGCTAGCTTTCAAATGATTAAGTTAGGTAGGAAATCACGAAACGGGCAGAACGTCCTCGGAAATCCTCGCGATGCGCGTCATGTGTTAGTTACGTAGATGCGCAGATTATTCTAATCACTCATTCTCGTCAATGTATATGTATTTCCTTCAAGTTTTACACGATGGTAAATGACTCGTCCCCAGGAGCACGAGGAGCATTATGAGCGCAATTTAAATATTTTTGATACGTACATTGACATAACGGTATATCGATTGACGTAGTTGAGAATATACTGAACAGTGAAAACAAAATTGGCTTCTAAAACCTCGCAGTCCAGCCCAGGACAAACGTACTTGCTCCAAACCTTGTGGTGGCCGAACTCGATTGCTGAGATGGTTAAGTAGGACCATCGCCTGCAGCCATTTCCTTGAGAATCTTCTTGGCACTTCTCCCTTCTTCCTCTTCAGAATGGCGCTTTTTTGACCCTGGTACGGACGTGGAGACATGTGCCAGCAATACTTTGCGCTGCTGTTTATCGAGGGCTATAATTCCCCTCGAAGATCTCAATAAATGAATCACAAGCATCGGCTGGGAGGAAACGGCTTTTCTTGTCTCCTTAAATCCGACCGCGATCTACAACTGGGAAAGCAGGGTACAATGCACGCCATAAGTCTTTAATAATGGGTCGAAGAACTTGAAAGCGGGGAGAGGTGTAATCGAGAACAAGATGTTCCAATCTGAAGTGTAGATGGCCAGCTTTGAGACAACCTAGATCTTGGAAGCTGCCTTCACCAATGAACCAAGCAGCAACAGCAATGGGAGCGTATCGTTTAGCCTTGTTGAATAACCCATCTTTGCAAATTATGATTGGGTTTATGTCCTGATACTGGGTGCAAAGATAGAGGAGGATGTAGACAAGGCTTTCGAGGTCAGATCCAACAGTGTAGAGTGTGTGGAACCCCACAACAACAGGGGTATGGCCATGAAAGGCGCCGTGTCCTAAATGAGAGATATATGTCAAATTGTACAAGGATGATGCCAAAACGACTTACAGTGTCCATCTCAGTATGATCACTGCAGCCGTGGGCACTGTTTCTCTTACTGTCAAATAATGCAGCAGAGTCAAAGTCAATGAGGATTCCGGGTTGACATTCATGTGTGAGTCGTATTCCTGCAGCTTTTCCCTCGGAATAAAATTCTTTTATTTCTTGTTTGGTAAGCGGTGCTTTTCGAATCATCATGTTTGCAAAGGAGATATCACGATGAACACAGTTGTGATCCTTCAAAAATTTGATAGCTGGAGTAGACAAGTTTCAAAAGATGAATTCAAAAGATGATCCAGCCTACCAAAACAGATGTCGAGAAAAACTCCCAAAAGTTCAATCAGGGATCGAATGCTTGAGAGCTTCTCACATACAGGTGACATGATTAATCGTCAACATTCTCTGATCTCCGGAGAGGCATTGTTCTCGAACTCATGAGCTGCTTTTGATTGTAATCTCCACCTCTGCCTCTGTCATGCCAGATAATTGGGGTTGAAAAGTGCCTACGAATGACGGGAGTCCTGGGAATTGCTGAATAACAGATGGGTTTGGGAATGAATGGGCAAAAGCCATCTTTGTGAAGTGCTTGGAGGTAGTAACTTTCATTATGCCTTCGGTCAGCAAGGATCCATGAATCTTTGATAATTGCTTCCTTTTTGTCCAGGGTTTTGAAAGCCCAGATTCGCGTAGCATGCCCAAACAGGGCCTGGGACTTGAAAAGCTTGTGCATAACAATGGATGTATGATTGCACCAGATGGTGAAGAGGTTTGAAGAAATATTCTGTTTGAGTTTCTGCTTGTCACTGGCTGTGATATATTGTTGCTTGATTTTTTTGGTCTAGTCCATATAGGTTGATTCATCATATGAGGTGATCATATTCTCTTCGATGTCATGTGAAATCTTCCATTGGGGTTCAAAAGTTCTTTTTGAGTACTGCACCCCAAAATTGGGCCCGCTATCTTTTTTAAAAATCTCTAAACAACATATAGCTAACACAGACTTTCAAAATGACCTAAGTCACTTATCCTGTCGTTTGGGACCTCCCAGAATCCAACCCCAGCACACTCAATGGACCAAATGTAAGACAAAGAAGGACCATAACCAGTTCTTCAGTGTTTCCTTCATAGGTGAGTGGACCAACAGTTATTTTCCCCTGCCTATCAATAATATGGCAGATACCACTTATCCCTATATAAACTCAGGGGCAAGCAATCCCCTTGATTGTAATGCATCAAAATATTGGGTGATTAAATTATGATGACTCATATACATACCTTGGGAGTATAGCATAAGGTGTGACTTGCAGTCTATACCTTCTGTCATGATTCTGGTTGGACCTATTGAGATGGACATCTCTGCTAAGGCAAAAACATCTGGCCAAAAGATATTGTCATCTTCATAGACACCACCTATTGGATGAGCTTGAACAAGAACAATGTCAAGTTTTGCATCCCATGGGCCTGAACCAATGATTTGGTTACTCTTTCCTCCAGTCCAATAGCACTTAGGAGTAGAGAGGGAAAAATGGGACTTTTGGCCCTCATATGCAGCAGTAGCAATGGTATTGAAATAGTCAGCAATGTGCCTGTCACTCTTCAAACAACCTTTGGGATAAATATGGCCCTCCTGGAAGATATGACTGTTGTTCTTAATAAAACGTTGGACATTGAAGGGGTTCTTCAAAGTGAAGACCTCTTTAAAAAAGGAGAGAGGAGCCTCAATTTCCTAAATATCTGGTTTGCATTGCATATAAAGATCCGGAAGGTACTATCCATGTATGGTCATCATCTGGATGATAGCTGTGGAATTTCATGCCAGAGCTGCCAAGAACTTGGAGGCCACTATCACGATTAATGTTGATTAATACTTGGTGTGCATTATATAACTGAGGTCAAATCACCTACTAGTTATCTTGGCAGAGAAAGCACTGGTGGCAGAACAGCCTCTTCCTCAACATACAATTTTTGATTTGCAGCCAAATGAATGAATCTTGAAGGAGAGCATGGCATCCTTGCACTCATCATATGGGACTGATGGAGAGTCCAGAGTCATAGTTATATATATAAGCAAAAAATAGAGGCAACCACGTTGTAATGTGGTTATGAACAGAACTCCAGTCCAAAGGCAAATGAAAGAAAAACTTTTAAAGAAAATAGCTCAAGAAAAATGAAAAAAAAAAAAAACACAGTAAGTGTTTTTCTTACTATTTCTCAATCTATACTTTTAGTTTCTCCAAAAACCTCTGCCATGCCCTGGATTGAAATACACTTATTAATGGGCATGGTGGCTGTGCAGACCTCGACAAGTCGACTTGTGCACAGCCACAAAGATGATTCGCACTGCGAAAGAGAATGAATTCTATTTTTGCCACCAGCAAGCCACTGTGAAGGGCTAAGAGGCGGGGGTAAAGTATTACATATGTACTCTGGTCCGATTTTTCATATTTGTGTCCGATATTGGGTATTAGAACTTTCCTCGCATATTTTGCGTGGCATGTATGGTAGGCAGCACGAAGTGTCCCAGCGGAATCATAGAGTAAGGGAGTAAGGGGGGAGGGGGGGGGGGGTTGCGGATGTTATGGTTGGAGTCCAGTTTCGTAGTTTATGTCCTTCTGGTGCCTACGTATACGTAGGGTGTCGCAACCTTCCGTGGTGTGTGAATCCTCACCTTGCCAACTTGATACGGTCTGTCGGTTTCCTCGTCTTCCTCGTCTTTCTTCCACTCTCGTCCGCTTTCGCCTCCTCATTCCGCTCGATCCTCTTCTTCCTCCCCCTCTACCGATCCATGATTTTCCCCCCTGTCCCCTTCCATCCTCCTCCATCACCTTTCTTCTTTGTCGTTTTCATTGTCTTCTTCCGCCAGCTTTGTCTTTGGTTTGTGTTTTTCCCCCGTTTTTGCGAATGCTTCGGACTTTTGGACAAACTTTACAATGGCTTCTAGTCCGTCTTCGTCCCAGTAGAATTCCTAGCTCCATTTGTTCACTTGTTCTTCGTATCTTGGGTATGTTCGGATGACGTGTACCCGTGGTTGGTACCTCTCTCCGCACGGGCAATCTGTTGCTTCGTCAAGCACGAACATGGCATGATACTCGCTTATGAAAGCGTGTATCGTGCGGCATGGTGTTGACCTCCCAAACGCCTCTTGTACTATGCGTCGACGAGGCACCTAGAAAAGTCTGCGCGCTTCTACCGGATGGACGAATGTTAGGCATCTTGTGCTTCTGGGGACGAGTCATTTACCATCGCGTAGAACTTGAAGGAAATATGTACATATACATCGACGAAAATGAGTAATCAAGATAATTTGCGCCCTCCGTAACTAACACGTGACGCGCATCGCGAGGATCTTCGAGGATCCCTGTGTTTCAATTTCCCGCCTCAATTTTTACAATCTCTCTTGTAATGCAATCCCTTCTCCGTTGGTCGATTGAGAATTCAACCGTCCACGATCCCAATGGGCCGCCGCCCGAGACGAGGAAGGATATCGACCCTGGAATCATTGACATGATTCTTGGTAGACCAGATGCAGAACTCATGAAAGAGGATATGGATATTGCGACTGATCCGTCAAAGACTGAAGATGAACGTGTCGCAGCGCTAGATCACTTGGAGATGGTGTGTATTGTGAATACCACTTCAAGATAAGGTCTCTCATCATCAGTTGTATCTTTTGTAGCTTATAGAGCAAATTGACAATGCAAATGGTCAATTACTACAGCTTACAGGCAGGTTCCCGACTGACATCGCAATACAGATCTAGCAAAGCTGAAACTTTGGAAACCATTGCACACATTACTCACCGCCTCGACGTCAACACTCAAAATCAAAATGCAGGCCCTATGGGTCATTGGCACCGCCGTACAAAACAATCCGTCAGCCCAAGACGCAGTACATTGCTTTTCCTGTAGAGTATCGATGATGTTTACGATTCCTTCTGCAGTATCTCGCGCTCGAACCCCTCTTGACACTCATTTCCTTCCTTACACCCTCCCCTTCATCCACCCTCCAAACGCGCTCAAAAGCAATCTACACCCTTTCTGGTCTTTTAAAACACAACGTACCTGCTGTTCAACGACTCAACAATCCCGCTATAAACGGGTGGAAACACCTTCGCGATGCACTTTCAGGTAAAACCCATCCGTCCATCCAGAAAATTGATACTAATATCATTGAACAGACCCAGAAATAACCGTCCGACGCAAAACCGTCTTTCTCCTTTCTACGCTCCTCCTCCCGACGAACTTAACCCCATGCAACACCCCCTCCGCCCCAATCCGTGAACCAATACACGACAACTCACATGCAGCGCACATTTCAAACCCCGAGCGCGCATCGACCTCTGCTCTCACCGCCTCGGCGCTGCAGACGCATGGCATACTCAGTGTATTGGTGCAGGCGCTTACGAGTCCCCTACCCTACGGTGAAGATGGCGATGTGGTAGAGGCCGATATGACATTTGAAGAAACGGGTGTTAGGTATGTGCTGTTTCCTTCTTCTGCTGTGTTGCATCAGTAAATTGGTTGGGAAATGCAGGTTGTTCCACACGTACTTGGTCCTCTGTGGTCAGCAGTTGTCTGATGAAGACGCTAGGACGTTGAAGGCGTGGTTGAAGACGGAGCAGGAGAAAGACGGTGGAGAAGAAAAGCTTGCGGATCGGTGGGCATTAGATTTTGAAGAGTTGAAGGAGCTCGTGGCAAAGCTTAAATAATTTGGGGATAGGTTAATCCATGTGTATCATCGATAGTGTATTTGATTTTATAGACAATTAGTCATTCTCTTGACCTATAGTTGCACAAGGCATCAAAAATTTAGTTCAGAAGTTGTGAATACATTTTATAAATAACATAATACAATATCGATATCAATGACATTCGATATGACAAGGATTTATGGGAAAGAATGAGTAGACCAACTTGTGTGATGTGCAAGATATATTAATTGACTGAATGGGCGTTCGTAGTGTGCATTGTAATGGTATATCATTGGAAGGTAAGGTGCTGGATCTAAGCCTGTCCTTGTACTTCTGGTGGAGACTGCGGTGGTCGACGAGGGGGCAACGGAGGAGGTGCATTTGGATTCAGGGTAAATGGCTTCTTGGGCGTAGTACTATAAGTCTCTTGGTCTGACACAGGAACCGCAGCACGATCGCCAACCGCTTCATCCGCATCCGCACTGGTAAAGACATTCGGAGAGTCGCTAACGGCGCTAACACCATTCTGACTTGTAACTGACAAAGCGGAAACGTTCTCGAATGATATCGAACGTCTTCGTTCATACGTGCATGCGATGATTTTCAATGCTTCCTGGGCTTCTGACAGGGTTGACCGTACCTGCGGGCGTGCCTGTGGCGAGCGAGGTGGGAGCGGTGGTGGAACCCGTGGTGTCGAGGGACCAAGAGTTGCCGCAGATGTTGCGGTAGCGACATTCGCCGAGGACAGTGAATCAACGGGCAGGGCCTCTGTGGTTGGTCCATCCAAAGTGACAGAACTTTCCTGTGTTGATAATTGAGGTGCCGGTGTTGGTTGCACTGATGGCGACGGCGATCGAGGTGATTCAGAGCTAGATCCTGTGTTGGACCCAGCAGAGGTTTTGAAGAGGCGGTAGATTGAGGATTTACCTTCGGGGTTCATTACAGGTGGTTGGGGTGGAGCGACGTAGCCCATGGACATGATCTCACCACGGTGGCTGGCATGAATTCCGGGTATAGTCATGGTCTTGGCAGTGGGTTGGACAACGTGTATCGGCTTTGACGACAGACTTGGCAAGACGCTTTCACCTCCAGTGGTCATCCTTGAGACTGATGACCTGCGTGACAATCCCTCATTCGCAAAGAGATGTTTGGAAGAGGAGGAGGAAGCGGAATGTGCGGACGTTGAGAGCGTAACGCTCTCGGGGTACGATGATGGGCCAGCAGGCTCATTATCTAAAGGCAGGGGTTCAGATCCTGACAGGGGATTGCTTGTTGAGCGAGCCTTGCCCCGTGAGCTTTCTGGAACGGTTACAGGCAATGTCGAAGGTAACGAAGGCCGAGTGTGATCCGCTCCATCATCGTTTGCACCAATTATCCGACCTTTTCTTTCTGCCACAGCTGCTCGTACCTCTGCATAGCTTGCGCGAGCTTTGCTCGCCACATTAAAAGTGGTGTCAGGTCGTAAGCGTGCGCTAATTGTCGACCCGATTGAACCATGATCTGATGACATGTCTCCGCTGCTAGATTCCTTCTTACCTCCCCAATTAACACCCCACTTACGCATTGCCTCCTTGGCAGTGTTACTAAGAGCCTGCTTGTCCCCAGCACGCGACTTCAATGTTGTGAAAAAAGAAGCGGCACTGTTAGGGTTAATAGCAGACGTTTTCTTAGACGTCACATTCTCAAAATCAGGAGTACTCTTCGAGTCCGTGGATAGTGATTTGGTGTGCTCCCGTTGGGAAGAGTGTTGAGATGATGATCGCCGGTTCACTTGTGGCATAAGACAGGTATTACGAGCAGAGGTATCATCAGCTTCTGGTGTCAAATCACGACGACCTCCCAGAGAAGCCGAGTTCTGGGGCGTTGACCGCGATCTAAAGGACATGATGCTACCCTTGTCTGAATCTCTTGAGCGGCCACGCTGCAGATCGTCGTCAATCTCTTCGTCGTCAGGATCAGGGAAGATTCCTTTACGAGAAGTGGACCCCTCTTCGCTTCTAACACTCGAGAACCACGAACGTCGTCGTTTTTCTGTCGGACGAAGATCGGCAGTTTCTGCTTCTGGTGTGCTGTTCGTCTCAGCCAGCAGAGGTGGTGACGGCGGTACAATTGGCTCGACAGGGACAGCCAACTCTTCCGCAGAATGTGTAACTTCAAATGATGTCTCCTCAGCAACGGGTATGGCATGATCTGGTGTAGTTTCAGACACAACTGACTGGGTGTCAGCGACAGCGTCTTTATGAAGAGGAGCAGGTGGCATTTTGTCTCTCGACGCGTCATGCCATATTCCACCACGGTGCGCGAATTTCGAACTGTCGAAAAACGTTATATCGTCCATGTTAGGCAAAACCACAGACTCATGTACCTGAAAGAAGAAATGAGAATAAAGTCAAAGTCGTGAACATCTGGACGTACAATCTCTTTTAACTTCGCTTCTATAGTACTCAAGATCATGCTCCAAGTCAGCTGCCGATCACTGACGATAGGTTCTACCTCCAATACCATCCGTGGCGCTTGCGTGAATGCGTACCAGATACGGCTACTCGGAGGTCGTTTTATTTTGATCAGGAGATTGCCCTCGAGCTCCTTAAGCACGGCAGCTAGAACCAGTTTAACCGTGTAAGACTTGCCAATGCTGATATTTGCCGTTGCCTGGATGGTTATCCGAAATTCCCCCTTGTAGTGGAAGTGGACCTCCATGGCCGCATCTCCCTCTTTGGTAAGTTCCTTCAGCATCGGCTTGCTGAGCGTTGGGGGTTTATTACCGACGGATACCTCGGTAACAGCGACATCAGTCAAGAAAGTTGGTTTCTTGACTTTCGCTAGTTTTTTCATTAAGCGACCAATGATGTAATGTTCTAGCCTGTGAGTCCGGTAATAACTGAAGAACACACGCCCAATAAGCGCGTTCAGCCACCGCGTAGGGATGACATCGGGTTGCTCGTCCAAAGTAGAAACAAGATGATGCATATCTGCGGGTAGAAACACCGGCTGCAACGGAGCCAACGTAGATGTTTTGCTGGGCTGGGTGGACGCGTGGATGAGAGCGAGATACCAATCCTCCATCTCTATGCACGAGCGTACAAACATGAACCAAGGAGTAGTGGGGTCAAAAGCCTCTTCTCTAGCAGCCACTTCTAGCGCCTTATTCCGGACTTTCTCCTGTTTGGGGCTCGCGTTCTTCTTTTCCTCTTTCTCAACGTCATCTCCACCTAGCATCATCTCTTTTGTCATGCTCGGCATATGCTTCTCATTCACTTTCTTCTTCGGCTTGAGACATATTGCGTTTCGCTTCGTAAATAGTTCACCGTCCAAAAGTCCTGTTGGATAAATGACGACTTCATGCCCACCCAGCTCAATTGCCGCCTCGCATTCTGTCATCTCCTCATCCTCATAGAGGTAAAGCACCTTGCCCTTCAGAACGACATACCACATGTCCTTTGGCCGCGAACGCTTTGGATCCTTCGATCGCGCGTCAAGAAACGAGCGCATGATCGTCACATAGCCTCCATCGTGACTTGTCTCCTCGAATGTCCGCCGCATGGTAAGCCACCCCTTCCGAGTACGTGGAAAGTCGTCGGTCTCGACCATAGGAATTGGGACGTCTTCATTGTCTGGCGTCGTGCCACCCGTCACACCAGTTTGGGCTTCAAGCTTTGCGTTACGCTTCTTCGTTACTTTGGCATCCTCCACGGAAACAGAGGTGTAGATGGTGATGAAAATGATCCCAGCGAGTACGAGAGGGATGAAAGTGATTCCTCCGAAGACATAGGCGTATAACAGAGCTTTGAAAGTCATGAACGATGCTGTATGAAGAGAGCAACCCTTAGGCCACTGTTGAGAGCGGAAATGCAACCAAGACAGAAGGTTTTCAAGACGGAGAAGTTCTAGAATGTGCTGACTCGGAACTAGAAGAGAACTTGAACATGGACGTTTGCCAACGTCACTCCTAAGCGCGCACGTGTTTGGTGGAATCTCCCCAAAACCTTCAACTTATTTTATAATGACATTGTCCTTTTCTTGGTATGACTAACAATACATGTATCCTAATCAATGGCCCAATCATAAAACTTTTTACAAGTCCCATCAAGTAAGTAATCCTACATGTGCTTACGTGGAGCCACACAGACGTGTACGTCGTATTCGCTTTCGATTCAGAGCTCGTGAGAACAAACCCCTAGATTCCTGCTCGTGTATGGAGGGTAGTGTGACTTGCCAGTGTCCCGATTGCCACGTCCAACTATGTGGTAAGGTTAGCAACGGTTGTCGAGGAAGTATCATAGGAGGAAAAATCCGATTGAAGGCAGGGTGGCTAGGGACCGTGAGTTGATCACCAAACGCACTGTCTTGGATAGGGACGCGACAAGCCATGTGATGTTCTGACGGTGCACATGGAGAAACAAAGATCGTAGGGATCGTGAAATTTGGAAGACACAGATCAGGTTTTTCTGTAATATCAGGTTCCTAAGTAGAAATATATATATATGTGGTTGAATTAAGCATGGACGTTTCCTGGATCGCATACTTACTAAACTTGAATGCCCGCCTAAGATGTCTTCATCATGAAAGATGCTAGGAACGGCGTTTCGAGAAGGTAAAGAGACAAGGTTAAGTGGGCAAGCAGTAGAGATGTCCATATCCTTATTGGTTAGAACAAGTCAAACGGTGACTGTCAGACTGAAGGAAGATGACCGACCTCGGGGACATTGTCAGCCTCCAGATCGATTTCCCGGCCGAGCTCCAAACCAGACAGGACCTCTACAACAAGATCCAAATTGTTCTTGACGATGCTCCGGAGACTATGGCATGCTGGGGAGACACAACCTGTAGCAATGTTTCGAAAGGCATGATCTGAGAGAGGGGGTATGATCGAACGCAGCGCTCGTAAGTCGATCACCTACAAGAATTATTTCAGTAAGGTTGTTTCAACAGAGACATTGGCGTATACCAATGCAGTTTCTCCTGTCGAAAATGCTCTTTCCTCCCCTTGGACGTCAAAATGCACCTCCCAGTCACGCCAGGGCGACAATGCAATCCCACTCATGTTCGCCATTCGCGAAAGCATTTTTGCGGTATCCTAGAGCAGGCGCTCAGCACGATATGATAAAAAACGTAAGCTGCGAGGACCGGGCCAGAGTAGCATGTGAAGGGGTCATATGTATCCACAGTTACTTGGTTTGCCTTATAATCCTCTCCGGCAAAGGTAGAACCCGAGGTTTGTATTTGATCAAAACAACGATCATGGTTGCCGTGCTCGGCAAAGGCAGGGCTTATGGCTTCTGCCATAACATATATCTTTAGACAATCTTCAAAGCAGACGGAGCTCCGCTCTACTTTTACTCATGGTTTTCTTGCTTTCTTGTTAGTATTTGAACTATAGATATTTTTGACAGGACCATCTCCATCCGTCACCGGCCCAAGCTCTCTTCATATTCCGGCTAGGTTATCGAAGGTCGCCGCTTTAAATGCCACAGTGCGAGGTTCGAGGGCCCTCTTGAGGTCGTTCAATGTTCTCAGTTCCTCACTGGACTTCACGTGTATCCAATTGCTTCGCATATAATGATTGTTAGACCTCATCCCAAGGATCCGCAAGCTTGTGTAAAACTTGTATGTTTCTTATCTGCGTCTGAATAATTTATGTCTTATTCACCCGTAAACTTAGTTACAGATGTTCCCTTCGTCGTCACTCTGTCTCCGCCTTCTGACAGATCCAAACTCTTTGCGAAGAACCCGTATAGTGAGCAACGACATGTTCCACTGGAAGACTTTGGCAGCTGTCTGGAGTACATTCACTCATGATCAACAAGATGAGATGAGTACACGGCGCATTGGTGATCCAGACTCAGTCCGAGTTCTGTGGGGTTATACTAGACAACATCTATATGCATTCTCGTTATCTCCTCATAATCCATCATTTCAATCAAAAGGTAGAATATATTGGAGCATCCAAAGTGTGGGCGTATGATACAACCTGGTCGCCCGACTTCGACTCAAATCCCGGTAATCGATATTTTTACATTGAGGATGTAACATCCCACTCGCTAAAATCGCATGATCAGCTTCGTACCTTCGTTTCAGATCAATCTCCTCGGAGTGCAGAACCTCCAAGGAGATTTCATTTTGATTCGACGTCTACGACTGCCATCAATACAGATTCCTTCAGCGAAAAAAGCCTTTTTGAAAGCCGCCCCACTTCTTGTAGTCTTTGAGGTCCATGCCGCGGAGTTTTTCAGAGCCCTGCTCGTGGGGAATGGTGAGGCTTTTCTGAAGTGGCCTGACCTGATCTCGCCATTCCTTCCAACCACTACATTGCATAATTTCCAACTGTACCTGTCATGAAATACTGCTCTTCTATTGAACACCCGTTCTTCACTACGCTATACATTTGACTGTTCATGGTCTTCTTGCGGAGAAGTCATTTCGGGCATGTCTTCCTTTTCCCGACGCCTGCCCGGCTATCGAAGCAGACGCTATTATAAATGCCACGACGTGCGAACTCATTTCATTGCTCGACTATGACTCCCACCAACCAATTGTTCTGAGCCGCTTTGCACTACAGGTGCACGTCACGTCAATTCCGGCAAGCCCATTTTCATCCGTGATTATCCAGAGTTATGACCCACTGCCAGAAACTGATCCTTAAATCCTTCGCTGTTGTAGATTCCTCCAATGCATTGGCAGCATGACTGAAGCCAGGATCAGTACATCGAGGTCAATCCTCATGCACACTTCGCTTGCATATGTTTCTCCAGAACTTCGCACCTTTGACGCTATCCTCCAGCACTCTTTCAACGGAACAGTTTGCACAGCACCGTCAACGATTATCTTACCCACAGAAATACTTCTTATGATTCGCCTTCATCTCCTTCCTACAATCACAACCCACCTCTTCAGGCGTTCAACACGTGCACTCGCCCGTTACGAAGCCTCTCTTCGCATACTTCTTTGCCAGGATTGTCTCTCATATAATCAAGAAGTATATGGTCCCGATATCTGGGGATGGGAGCATTTTTCCGGTGCTTGTTCGTGTAGAGGAAACTGGAATAGGGTCGGCGAACGTCAAACGGAGTATCGACACGCTTTGGAGTATTGTGATATCTGGAATCAGAAAAAATCCTTCCCTCAATGTTCCAGTTGGCTTGAGTGGTACCTTTCTTTGGAATCCTCGCGCCTCACAGATTGCCAGTGCTCCGTCCGGTCCATATGGGATGTCGTTACCTTGGCCTTGAAAGATCATGGTTGTCGCATATATGAACAACGGCCGTCACATACCGCTCCATACTCTTCTTTGTCGTTACCAGGAATGAAAATAATTCTTGATATCCCCACACCCATCGTCATTGTCCCGGACCACCAGATCGTTTCTCTCGACAGCGAATCTGGACCAATCGCTCTCCATCGCGCTGACCGAGATCTCGGTTTGTCTTTCGCATACGAACGAGGCTTGCAAATATGGAAGGATGTCCGGCCAAACCCACGATTCCGCAGACAGTCCCGCGATGGGCCGTCATTTGTATCCCATGTGCATTCCCAAGCTATGGGGGTCGTCTCCACAGTATATACCGCTGTAGTCGTTGCGGTATCTCTCCCGATCACTCTTGCAACTGTGGCGCTAGCAGTTGTGTGTTTTTATTCGTCCAAGTCCCGTGCTCTAAGGATTCTTTGACCACAGACTGCGCCATTTTGATATGTTTACACTACATTTCGCAACTACTATACAACGGACAATCTTATGACTCTTCAAATATCATCTCATGAGTGGTCCGCCATTACTTATCTTTCCTGCGTAGTAGAGACTAATTGGGTGGCATCGTTGCCACTTCAATCATAGCTTTGACCGCAAGTCCATCAGATACACGGACAAGGCTGGACTACGCATTAATATCAACTGGTTTCATGGTGGGCCATCTATCGATCCTTCAGATAAATTCAAATTCTATGACAAAGTTGTCGACCCGACATGGGCGTACTTCCAATAACCGAGACATTAACGTTTTGTTGTTCATTGTGGGCGAGTCTGAGACCAGGTCCCCCAGAGAAACGAGTCCTCAGAGAGTCGAAAGAGACGAATCATATCTTTCGAGAACCTATTTCCAGCGGTCTAGTCATGCATAGTCCTACTAGGCCCTAAGAAATGAGGGAGTACGACTGCAGCAATTTGTTTAACTATGTGACCACTTCCACACGGTACTACGGGGCTCTGAACAATGGATAGCGCGTCACGCCTCTATGCGTAGCTGCGATATGAAAGTCCGACCATACTTACTTATCCTTGGGACAATCCGATAGATAGCAAGCTTGAGGTCGCCTGCGGAGAGACATCTCCTATCCGTGACTTTTGTACAATGAAACAGACTTCACCGGGGACCATGTTTCAATATAGACATACAGAAACGACTGTCCGACGCCTTGGCAGGTGCAGACCGTTACGTAAAGGTCGCCGCGTATATCCGTGTTTTCTTCCGGCCTCAATTTACCGGTCAGAATAGCCGGCCGAAGACTCAAAAAAGCGCTTTTAACATTGCTGACTCCTCTCACTTAGTACATTTACTATGTACGCTATACGACCAGGCCTGAGGGCGACTGGTCTTTCTCAGGCCATTCGATCCATGTCTTCTGCGGCCTCTGCTTTACCTTCTCTTCCTCTTCAACAACCTTCCGCCGATGAGGAGGCTACTCTCTTTGAGCAAAGAACTCAAGAAATGGAGGAATTTTTTGCTCAGCCTAGATTCAAAGATATTAAGCGTACCTACTCCGCTTCTTCCGTTGCTTCAAAGCAGGGATCAATGCCCGTGTTGCCTCTTCCCTCAACGATACTCGCAAATAAGCTTTATGACATCTTTTCCAAAGCTGCTAGTGAAGGCAAACCGGTACACACTATGGGAGCAATTGATCCGGTGCAAATGACCCAAATGGCGCGTCATCAAGACGTTGTATACGTTTCCGGTTGGGCTGCGTCTAGTGTTCTTACTACCGGAAACAATGAGGTTGGACCCGACCTTGGGTAAGTGCTAGCCCAGATTCACGAATCATTCGTACTTATCAGTTTGCACATTCCAGTGATTATCCCTACACCACTGTTCCCAACCAGGTGCACAGAATCTTCCGTGCTCAACAACTTCACGACAAGAAACATTTCGATGAACGTCTGGCTACCCCTCCGGAGCAACGGGAAAAGCTCGGGTATACTGACTATCTCAAACCTATCATCGCGGATGCCGATACTGGGTGAGTCTTTCGTTGGCTACACTAGGTTACTTCCTCACTTGATACTATCAGACATGGAGGTCTTTCTGCTGTGATGAAACTTGTGAAGCTTTTCGCGGAATCGGTAAGATTGTTTCAATCTTGCTCGAAATGAAGCTCGAACTTGACATCAGGGAGCGTCCGCAATCCATCTTGAAGATCAACTGCACGGTGGTAAAAAGGTTTGTGTGCCGCTCGTCCTCTGATTTGTACAAATCTTCTGATGGCTTGCTAGTGTGGTCATCTTGCGGGAAAAGTCCTTGTGCCAACCTCTACGCACGTTTCACGTCTCGTCTCGGCACGATTCCAAACGGACATCTTGAAATCGACCATGCTCCTTATTGCTCGCACTGACTCCGAGTCTGGGAAGCTCATCTCGTCAGATATCGACGTCTCAGACCACGAGTTCATTCTCGGCACAACTACCAAGAGTACGAAATCGCTTGCCCAACTTATTTCGGAAGCTGAGGCAAGGGGTGCGACTGGTGCTGAGATTGACCAACTGGAAAAGGATTGGACTGCCGGTCATGACATGGTCACTTTTAACCAAGGTAAAATTTCAAGTAAGATAGAGCTTTCTTCAGCTGACTTGTATATAGCTGTCAAACAGGCGATTGACGCATCAAACATCGCGAACAAAACAGAAGCTAACAACTCGTACCTCTCTGCAGTGGCTGGACAGTCAAATAACGTCGCGCGTACTATTGCAGCTGATATTCTAGGTGAACCTGTATTCTGGGACTGTGATCGTGAGTCATTGTGCAGACGTCCCTTATGTTTTCCTGAGGTTTTTCTAGTTCCACGAACACGTGAAGGCTATTATCACTACACGGGCGGCATTGAGGTTTTTTTGTTACTGCTTTTGTGGTAGCGAACCTAACTCACATCTCGTACAGGCTGCGATCAAACGAACCATGACATATGCACCATATGCGGACCTTGTGTGGCTTGAAACCAAGTCGCCGAACATCGAACAGGCCAGATACTTTGCCAGGAAGATCAGAGAAAAATACCCTGGAAAGTGCGTCTTCCATTTCACTTCTATCAAAAATAGGGTTCTCACATGACGATGACCGTCAGGTGGTTCGTGTACAATTTGAGCCCAAGTTTCAACTGGTCACAACACGGGTTCTCAGGTGGAATACTATCTAAACCGCGCAAAAACTCACGGCTGACTTGAATAACCCATCAGATGCAGACTTGAAGAACTTCGTGTGGGAGCTGGCAAAGGAGGGGTAAGCATTCTTCTTAGTCGTCTACGATACATCGAACAATGTGCTTTCGTTAGTTTTGTTCTTCAACTCATTTCGTTGGCCGGCCTTCACAGCAATGCTGTGGTGACAGGTATCGTATCTTCTTTCACAGTCGTATCCCCAGTGGGTTCCTGACCTTTACCTCAATAGCTGAACTCGCGGCTCGTTACAAAGAAGACGGTATGCTGGCTTACGTGGAACTGATCCAACGCAAAGAAAAGGAAATCGGATGCGACGTCTTGACCCACCAGAAATGGTTTGTCTTCATTTCTAGTCTCAGTCGCAATCCCTTTGAAGAAGTTCAACATCTAGGAGCGGCGCCAACTATATTGACAGAATTTTGTCGACTGTCTCGTCCGGATCTTCGTCCACATCTGCTATTGGAAAAGACTCAACAGAACATACTTTCTAATAGTAGTACGTCTTGGGAGGACTAGTCTGCGGTACTTGTAGCACAATACGTAATGTAACGTACATTGTATTTCTTATCGGTCCAAGGACGTCAATCCACGTCACTAGTTGGATAACTTGGAGCGTTTAAGTAGGTACGAGCCAAAAGACCAGTTCTGAATTGTGCCATCTATGTAACCACCGGACCGTAAAAGCCGATTTGAGTTCTTACTGTCCATACCGATTGCACGCCGCACGCTATTGATTATCTCCCTGGCATCAACAACTGAAGCGGGCTAGCTCAAACCTCTGCCTTTCACAGATATCCAATGGACGTCGCAAATGTGCTGGAGGGCGGCAATAGACACCCTTTGGTGTCTCTGGTGTCGGCGTGCTTCTGGGTCATCCGTATGTCTGCTATATTCTATCTGCCAATGGATCAATTGGGATTCATACATTTCTGGCTACAGTATGGGTGTTGTCCTGTGCTAGGGCATTGATAGCATTGATCACTATTACTGTGCCACGATACATTTATGCCATCCTCTCCTACTCTATGACATTAACGGTAAAACAATTAGAATCTGCTGCTGCATTGAAAGCACCTTGTTGACAGTGCACTGTAATTTAGCTGAACTTCTGGAACTTTTTCGTCATATTCGTCCTCTCGGCCATTGCGCTGAGCTACTGGATCCGTTTCCGCTACCTCAACGACTACACCCAATTAAAAGAACCTCCACTCGTCAAGCCCGATGTTAATGAGCTTCATCCAGATGTCAATACAGGTGATCAGTCCTCTGCCCTTGCATTATGGGCCATTTGACCCGTTTTATCTCTCTTTCTGAACTTTGAAGATCCGCCCCCTACCTTCCACAACTACCTCGACGACTTCCTACAAGCTGTCCGAGTCTTCGGCTTCGTGAGTGTTATTTAATCAGCTATAAAATAGGACTTACCTTCGTCTCAGCTAGAAAAGCCTGTATGAGTTGGCCACTTTGGATCAAATCCATTTCTCATCCTTTCTCAGGTCTTTCATGAACTTGCTAGACACCTCCAAACTAGACGTCTAATTGCAGGAGACAGTATGTCTCTTGATCAAGACAAAAATTTCTACTGCGTCGTCGACGGAATGGTTCAAGTCTTTGCTGAAACAGGTAGTTCAGACTCGCAGCGGAACCTCTGGGATCACGAGGATATGAACGGTTATCAGCTGCTCAACGAGGTGGGGAACGGAGGGACACTTTCCAGCTTGTTTACCATTCTGAGCCTCTTCACCGAGGATGTCAAAATGAGTTGGCAAGATTTGGAAGGTCTTCCAAACACCGACGACGAATTTCTTCATGACCTGTTTGCAGGAGATTACTCTGTTCGACAACGAGCAAACTCGGATGTTTCTCAGTTGGATCTTGACAAGTCAAAAGGTCATGAACGAAAATCTTCAGTCTCATCGACGACTTCAACGGTGCATGCTGCTGGGATGACGTCACCACCGGGAAGAAGTTCACTTTCTCCGGGGTGCTATGGATCGCGTCGCATATCTTCTCTGTCTCAGACTCATGTACAACCAACTCCAGTGCATCGTAGCGGTGTTGTTGCTCGTGCCACGGAAGACAGTACCTTGGCCGTCATTCCAGCTGAGGCTTTTCGACGCCTCACAAAAAATTTCCCCAAGGCTACCGGCCACATCGTACAAGGTACGTTCCGACTGCAATCCTACTTTTCGAAGTAACTCATGTGATGCGTCAGTCATCTTGACTAGATTTTCTCGTGTCACCTTCCATGCAGCCCACAAGTATCTCGGGCTTACTAGCGAAGTTTTACGAACAGAGAAAGCCATTAATGACATCGCTTGCCATCCCCTTCCAGCTTCCTTTTATCAATCAGGAGGTGTTCAATACCTCCGCCAGCGTTTCGATGACAGGCAATCTGAGAGTGAAAGCGAATACTTTAGTTTTACCAACTCTCCAACGTCCCGGTCCGTATCTCGTGGACCTTCCAGTACTCCGATTCAGGTGTTGAAAGGTACTTCCGAGCTTTCAGGCTGTGATCCTAGAGCTGCAAAGAGGTTGTCCTCTATCGATCTGGACTTACCCGCTGTTCCTCAGAGGAATAAGCGCAACAATTCTACCCAGACATCTCCCTTCACGAGAAATCCGAGAGATACGGTGCAAGCTGGAGACCTTCTGATTCCGTCGACGTCAACGAATGAGGCTTTCCCGAATATGCGTTCTTACAGCATTCTCAACACCCCACGCATTTCCCGTAACAAGGTTCCGGAGAAACATCCAAGGGGAACAATTGGGGCCTCATTAGATGATTTTGATCTTAGAGAGGAAGTAATGTCATGCATCGCTAAGTCAATTGGCCTCCTGCAGTCACCGTTGAGTGGAAGCGACTCTGTTGAAACCTCTCCTGCAATGTTGCCTACCGACAGTCGACGGTCTTCTGATCTGACGCTTAGTTCTCCTTTTGGTTCATTATCTCTGCTTGATATCAATGACGATAGCTCAAGCCTCACCGCCAGTTCCATCGCCTCTACAGGAGATTATATGAGTGGTCTCGACAATGAGGTCGAGATCTTGTTCTTTGCCGCTGGATCGACCTTGGCCAAGGCAGGAGAACTTGATGCTGGTGAAATCCTAGCATTGCTTTTGGAAACCCAGGTAGACTAACTTATGTGTAGGCCTCTTCTACGTAATTGAAGGCTTTCTGGATATTCTTCTCCCCAACGAAATCCCACCGGTTCCATCAGCTCGTCCACAGAACAATATCTTCTCAGCTCAACAAGATGCCAGGACAATCGGCAAACCACAACAGAAGCTTCTGTTCACAGTCAAACCTGGAGGAATTGCTGGTTATCTGTGTAGGTGCCAAATTCATAATTTGATATCCGCATACCTTGTTGATTTACGCGTCAGCCTCACTCTGTAACACCGCATCGTACGTTGACATCACGGCGAAGACCGACACCTATGTTGGCTTTCTGTCTTCGCAAGCGTTGGAGCGCTTACTTGAAAAACGGCCCATTGTTCTGCTTACACTTGCAAAGCGTCTCATTTCAATGTTATCGCCCTTGAGTGAGTATCATGCTTGCAGTAAATAACACTCACTAACATTGCGATAGTCCTCCATATAGATGCTTCTCTAGACTGGATGCAGGTCAATGCTGGACAAGTATTATGGAGACCAGACGATATTAGCGATAGTTTCTACATCGTCATTAATGGCCGTCTGCGTGCGATCACCGAGTCAGAAACAGGTACGGTTACGATCGAAGGTGAATATGGACAGGGAGATACCGTTGGCGAACTGGACGTTATCACCAGCTCACCCCGACGAAGCACTGTTCACGCTATTCGTGATACAGAACTCATCCGCATGCCGCAAACATTATTCAATGCTATATCGGCCCGGTAAGTTTCACAATGTGAGGCGAGTCTTTGGTTGCTAATGCTCTCACTCAGGAATCCTCAAACAACCGCCCAGTAAGTTAAGTAACAATGTAGTTCACATTAGACTCAACTTAGAGTAGGCTTCTCCGAATGATTGCCTCACGCGTACGAGACGAGGTTGACTCTCGCACATCAGCTCAAGCTAGAAACTCTGGGCCCGACCTTGGCTACAATAATACAAATTTGAAGACAGTAGCAATTTTGCCGGTCTCCAGGAACGTCCCCATCGATCCTTTTGCTCGCAAGCTCCAGACGGCACTCGAAGGCATCGGTGCCTCTACTTCCTTCCTCAATCAAGCATCTATCTCAAGCCATTTGGGTCGACACGCCTTTACTCGGATGGGAAAGCTCAAGGTGATTTGATATTGACCTAGAATTATAATAGAACCTCGGCTGAATCGATGACAGTCGGCTGGCTGGCTGGCTGATCAGGAACAGAAATATCGCACGGTGCTTTACGTCGCCGATTCACCTGTCAACAGCTCTTGGACACAGACATGTATACGACAAGCCGATTGTGTTATGATCGTGGGTATGGGGGACGATGCAGGTTTAGGAGAATACGAGAGATTGTTGCTGACGATGAAGACTACGGCTCGTAAGGAACTCATACTCTTACACCCAGATCGCTGCGTCACTCCCGGGTCTACTCGTGAATGGTTAAAGGTTGGCAGATTAACCTTTTTGCTTTGACGTATACTCAAAGTGATGTAGAATCGGTCCTGGATTCACCGACATGCCCATGTCGAACTCCCCGTAAGGCCTGCCAAAATGATGTCGCACATACGGCTCATTCTACCACATGTGTAGGGTCTAGTTCTACCCAATCCCAAAGCCGCTGCCGTCCCCAAGGACCCTGATGCTGTGGTCGCGCTCAAAAATCTCAAGGACAAAGTGCAGAGTGGTATTCAAAAATATCGAGGTACCACGGCAGATCTTCGTCCCCAACGATTACCTCACACCAATGACTTTGCTCGTCTCGCACGGAGAATTTGTGGAAAGTCAATTGGTTTGGTCTTAGGTGGCGGAGGAGCTCGTGGAATTGCCCATCTGGTATTGTTTATGCACGCTTTGTAACCGTAGTACTAATCCTCCTTTAGGGTCTTATTAGAGCCCTTGAAGAATATGAAATTCCTATTGACCATATTGCAGGCCAGATCTGACCGTTTTTGGTATCACTTTCAGCTATATCTGACTTGTAAATACAGGTACCAGCATAGGCTCATTCATAGGCGGGTTGTATGCAAAGGAAGGAGATCTGATCTCTGCCTCTGGTCGTGCAAAACAATTCAGCGGCAGGATGGGTAATATCTGGCGAATCCTTTCTGATGTGACGTACCCGATTGTCGCATACACTACGGTATAGTGGCAGTCCGTCATTTCCATGTATCATCTTCTTGATTCTGTTATCTGTAGGGCCACGAATTTAATAGATCAATATACAAGGCATAGATAAAATCTGCTAGCTCGAGACTTTTCCCCGCTGACTTGGTTCACAGGCTTTTTATGATCTCCACATAGAGGACATGTGGTTGCCCTACTTCTGCAACACCACGAACATAATTACATCTAGGATGGAACTTCACGAGACTGGTTATGCATGGAGGTTTATTCGTAAGTCGCCAAGCGTCAAAGGCATGTGACATGGATTTATTCTCTTTAAACAGGTGCATCTATGACATTAGTCGGCCTGTTGCCCCCACTTTGTGACAATGGGAATCTTTTGGTTGACGGCGGCTATAGTAGGGCTGTTAAAATGACAGAAAATTTCACTTTTGACAATGATCTTTTTTGAAGTTGATAATCTTCCTGTCTCGGCCATGTTTTCTATGGGTGCCAGTGAAGTGTTTGCATGTGACGTTGGTGGTGTAAGTTTTTTATTTTTTATTCTACTTCTTCGAACTAACATCACGTGGCTCCAGCTTGACGACAACTCTCCTCGTAACTTCGGTGACACAATCTCAGGATGGTGGCTCTTGTTGAATAGATGGAATCCCTTTTCGAATGCGAGGCATGTTCCAGCGATTACAGAGATCCAAAGTCGACTTGCCTAGTTCGTGTACCGATCACCTGAAACCTTTAATTCTAATAACATCTCAGTGTTTCGAGCGTCAAGACTCTCGAGGACGCAAAGGTCGCAAAGGACTGTATCTATATTCAAATGCCCGTGCATCAAGTGAATACTCTTCTCATCTTATACTTTACGTGCTGAAAATCTTCCAGTACGGAACCCTTCAATTCGGGAAGTTCGAAGAGATCTATCAAAAGGGGTATTTGGCAGCTTTGGATGTCCTCAGAAGTCTAGAGCAAGAAAACAGACTTCCGTCGCTATCCATCGATGGGAAGGCGACAAACGGCAGGCCCGGAAAGAGAGGACGCAGTGTCCGAAGGAACTCACTATAATATTCTCCCCTATTTCTTACATCGTAATGCTGGACATATCAACTGCGTGTTTCTCATTCGCATTCGTGGCACACTCATGTATAAATATATCAATTACTTGAGATAACGGCTAGTCGGACCGGACACACACGAAGGAACATTTCCTTGAATGACGACTTCGATGACCTCTGAACTTGACCATGCTACATCACAGTCTACTGAACCTCTCCTCGACGTGAGCCTGCTGAAGGAGATTGCTCGGAAGGGACTCGTTGATTCATTGAACTCGGTCCGTCACATTATTAAGACCGTGCAAGATAAAATCACTATACATAATTCCGTAGGTCAACGGGGCAAAGACGCTCGTCTTAGATGCATCGCTAGCAGGACCTCTTGGTCTCATAACTGAAGTGTCACTTCTCAAGGTGATTTTTGTTATCCTCCGATATCAATTTGAACCCGGGGTAAATGAGTCGATGAGTAGCATCATGGTGTAGACAAGATGTTCTGGTTGGAACCTGGTGCACTTTCCTCAACGACCACCAATATTATCTACTTGTGTCGACCGATGATAAACCATGTCAGAATCATTGCAGGCATGTTCAAGCAGTGAAGTTAACCGTTTATGTTGACTTTGAGCAGACCACATCAAACGACACGTCAAAGAATCGCGAAAATACACCTACACGCTCTTCCTTGTACCACGGGTATCCACTCTTGTGACACAGATACTGGAAGAAGAAGGCGTTCTCGGAGACATCTCGATTTCGTCATACAATCTCCAATTTATACCGTTGGCGGATGATGTTGTTTCACTAGAGCTTGATGATGTGTTCAGAGGTCTATGGGTGGTGCGCGCATAATGCCACCTTTGTCGATGTCTATTGAAGATATTTCAGGACGGAGACGAGACGACGATATATGATTCGAGCCAGGCATTGGTCACTCTGCAGAAACTATATGGATTATTTCCCCGTGTGGTTGGGAAAGGAGACGCTGCCGCAGTATGTATTGCTGCTGTTACATACTGTTCTTTGATTGTGAACGTGTCCTGCTAGCGCTTGGCGACTTTGTTGACTCGTGAAATCACCAAAGTGTCTAACATTTTATCACCGGATACACTTTTAACGCCGTCCGAGAAGATCGACTCGCTCATAATATTAGATCGGCGCGTGGATATGGTCACACCTTTCCTAACACAACTCACTTATGAAGGTCTTATCGACGAGCTCATCGGCATTAGGAATTGTACGTTCAGAGTCTAGATATGCGGCTATCTTGCCTACCAGCTGACAAAAAACTAAGCACATGTTGAACTCCCTGCTTCTCTGTTATCACCACCGACTTCCCAAACAGCCAATCCCAATGTAGCTGGCCCCTCCACCTCACCACCCTCATCAAATGTACCGATCTCTACGCTGAAGAAAGATGCTAAAAAGAAATATCACTTGACATCCTCAACAGATCCTCTTCTGGAGGAGCTCAGAGATTTAAACTTTTCTTCAGTAGGCAAGAGACTCAACACTGTGGCTCGCCGACTAGACGAAGATTACAAGGTAAGTCAATCTTTTGTCAGGAGTGTTTGAAATTTCATGTATCATAGGCAAATCTTCAGTCAAAGACTGTTGCACAGTTACGTGATTTTGTTGGGAAGCTAGGTGGTCTACAAACGGAGCATCAAGCTCTACGACTTCGTATGTATCACGATTTTTGAATATCTTTCAAAGACTTACACGGAATCAGATACTGGACTGACGGAGCTGCTTGTACCTTTGACGCGGACGGAACAGTTCAACAAGTGCTTGGAGATTCAGCAGAGTAAGTTTCACCCGCCTGCGTATCGTTCCTTCGCCTTACAGTCTATAGATCTCCTCGCTTCCTATGAAGTGTCCGCACAGATTACTGCTATAGAAGAAATAATTGCAGAAGGTGCAGATCTGCAAATGGTTGTAAGGTTACTCTGCCTTGCAAGTATCACGAGTGGTGGCGTCAAGGCGAGGTCTTTGGAAAATCTGAAACGCGAGATACTACAGGTGAATCTAGTACTGTTTGTTATGTCGTTATGTCAACAAATGAAGGATTCGTATTACAGGCCTATGGATATAATTATCTCCCATTATTATTATCGCTGTCTTCACCCACTCTTGGCCTGCTAGTATCAAATCCCCTGCCGTCTTCGGCACCTCCCAGCATGTCGAATTCCAAATACCCCTTCGCGACGCTCCGCAAATCGCTCCGTCTGCTCATTGATGATACCCCAGAAGGAATTGATGAAGTGGAGAATGATATCAGTTTTACATATTCCGGTTACGCCCCCATTAGCATCCGTCTGATACAGTGTGTTGTTCAGAAAGGAGGCGTCATCAGCAACCCTGCCGATAAAGCTGCCAATGGTTCCGGTACCAAACTTACTATACAAGAAAAGGGGCAGGCTCATCCAATTATGGGTTGGAAGGGATTTGAAGACGTTGTAGCCTCTATACCAGGAGAAACGATCGACATTGTGCAAAAGGATGTTGGACGATCGTCTGTCATTGCTTCGTTGCGTGAGTGTACATGTCTTTCTTCCAGAGTAGAGCTCAACCTCAATAGTACAAGCACCAGAAAAACTCAGCACTACTGTGGTATTCTTTTTGGGAGGTTGTACCTATACAGAGATTGCCGCTCTAAGATGGGTTGGCCGACAAAATCGAGGTAATCCCTTTATCCTCTAGGCAACATCATTGTCGCTGATTGTTCGCGAACGCAGGCCGAAAATTCCTGATCGCTACAACAGGTATCGTTAGTGGTAAAAGCATCATTGACAGCATTTCTGGCGTCAAGCAGCCTCTTGGAGGCTCTAGGAGTGTTGTTCTCTAACCAATCGATGTTGACGCAGTTAATTAGTCACGTGATAGCGATGCTAGTACTGATCGAGATGTTACTATGTTACTATTGTGACATCTACCTACGCTACACTAAGTAGCTATGGTCGCATCAATAAGACACGCCACGATACGTACATATCTTTGAGCCTCTAAACATGTGACTGGTTTCTCAGGCTGTTTTACTGCACTGCGGGCGCCGGAAGTTGTTTCCCTTGGAAAAAGTAAAAAAGAAACATGTTATGTCATTTCTAATGCACATATTTCAGGGAGAAAAAGGCATTAGACAATGGAAAATGACTTTTTCCGAAACAAAAAGCTGACAAAGAAATGGCATAACATGTTTCTTTTTCCCTTTTTCCAAGGGAAACAATCTCCGGCGCCCGCAGTGCTGGGAAGTACACGCGTCTGTTTTATTTGGCTTTCTATGTCGTAACACGCCAGGGACCCCGGACACGCACGGCCAGCGCCACCTGGCAGGCACAGATAAACTTGAATACCTTTATGTGTGATCGATTGTGGAAATATAAGAGTGTGTATACTGAATGCGTCTTAATATGAGAGAAGACTCATGGCATTGCTAGCGTGACAACCAGTCTTGATGAAGATGTGCTCCGACTATTGATCAAACAATTGATCAAACAATGTTTGAGTCTGGACAACCTCGAGGCAGATGCACCTAATGTAAAGTATGTTTATAATAGGTAACTTGTTAAGATTTCCGCTTTGGGGGGTCAGGTGCCTCCTTGATCGAAGCTGTCAAGGTATACTTCCAGGTATAAGTTCCGCTCATTCAACTACAACGAAGTTACAAATTTTCGCCATTCGACCACACACATCGCTACTGGTCGCATCTCCGTCTTGAAATAAGTGGCGCCTTGTCCAGCGATCAAACTCTGTCGTGTGTGCCCTTTTGTCCTTTCAGTCTTGTTAGCGAAATTCGTGGATATCCGCTATTTTCAAATTCCTGTTGGATTGCGTATTGAGCATATCCTTGGCACTCTTAATTCTATCCCTCAGCATCCTTAAACATGGCCCCAAGAACTACCATGAAGACTGCAGCGGAAAAACCGCCGAAGAAGAGTATGCCTCTCACTTAGCACACCACCGCGCTTCCCTCATTTTAATGTGTTGATTACGATATCTAGACAAGTCCAGCGCTGGAACGGGAAAGAAGAAGCTCACGGCATTCAATAAATTCATGGTATGTTTCGATTGTGTGAATGCCTTTCTGTTTTTGTAAGTTTCTCATTCAAACCTAGCAAACAGAGATGGCCCGTTTGAGAGACGAACAACCTGGCATCAGTCATCAGGAGAGGTATTTGCTATTTGACACTTGTACATGGCATACGCCGATTGGCCCAATCTACATCAGGTTCAAGGTAGCTACGGCAAATTGGAAAACGGCGAAAGAGAAGGCCTCTTAAATTCGTGTATACGACCGATTGACTCTGCATCAATTCCCTCATCATCTTGCTTTTGATTCGTCTGATTTATGTGTCAATGTACCTTTTGCCAAGTCCTTGAATATGTCTGGCAACTGGCGGTCACGATGTATCTTGTGCCCTTGTGATTTGTAATTGTGGCTCATGATAGGTGAGAGCAGGATATCCACTTTGGCTCGGAACCAGTACAACGTCGATATGGCTAACATGTCATGAGTAAGATTACTACACTGTTACTTTCTCACAGCTATGTGGGGCCTTGATTTGACACTTTTCCAGTCAATCAATGATCATCAAGCATTTCTGTTTTGGACAAATTGCACTGCTGGAACCTTTACATTCTTCATCCTCTTTGATACAGACATAGCAATAAGGGCTGTCTAGACTGCCTAGAGCAATGTATCCATTCAAGACTTTGGGTTGCCATTGGAGAGTTCATGGGGCACTTGTTATTCTCCTACACAAGGGTATATGTTATATATGGTGCAACTTAGCCCACATCTGATTTTGGCTGTGAGTAGTGCTCAATGTTTTTGCATCTCTTCAAAAACTTCTCCCTTGCTGCACAAGCCTCTTACTATGGAGGGCTCCTGGGACTTGGGTCTTAGTTAATGTTAGCATCTCTCTTTATAAGACCTGGTTTTGCACTCTCTGCCTTTCCATTGCCTATCAGATGGTTATGTTGACACTATGACCTCTTCATTATTTGGACAAGCTGCCTTTATATCACTATTCCATATTCATCATGACTTCACAAACCCTGTGGTAGGTGGAAAAACTAGATGGATGAATGGTACAGTGGAAGTCTTCAACAATCTTGCCATACTCATCTGGGGATACACAGATACTTGTTATTATAGAATGGACAGATTTGTGAATCAAAGTATGTTTCACAGATTTCTGTGATCATATAGATGTCAGTTGTGAGGATAGATTGTAAGCCATTATGAATTCATCTACAACTTAGCTGCACTTGCTACACAAACATCAAAGTGCATTCTCTGACATCAAAATTTCTTGTTTTCATTGTTACTTCAGTATAGCTACTCCCTGCTCATCAACAAAAAGTACTCATAGAAAGCTCTCACAAGGCTTCTCAGGTAAAATTACAACAAGGTGGAGAGGCTTTGACATACTGAGTGCAATAGAGCATGCATTGCATGATGAGAGTGGAGACTGTTGGTTCTGTATACAAGATATTGAAGATGACAAGCTTGCACATGTCTGCTAGTTGCAATACACAATTGAATTGACTGGCTGTGCATATGGATTTCCAAAGCAGCCCAGAGAAGATCTCCACCTACATAGCTCCACAGGGTTATATACCTCCCTTATGACCTCATCTGTTGAATTCAAAGAAACTTGAAAGTGTGCAGAATACTTTTAATAAGACTGGTTTATAATGTCATTGCAATTATTGATTATGCTAATCTTCTACACACCTCCGGTCAGAGACATTGCTACTTATTTTCAAAAATGAATGAAATCTTTTTATGTACGACGGAGATCAGTACTGGTTGTTGCCTATTAGCTGGTTAGATCGGGATTAGGTCCTTACAGCACTCAAAGAAAGGAGGTGTCCGTGAAAGATACGCGATATGCAACCAAATGTATGGCGGTACGAGCTTCGGGTTCATGCATGGACATCTTATTTACATAATAAATGCATAATTGAAGCATACGCATTAATTTCCGTCTTGTTTTATTGTTAATTATTATGTAATCTCATCCTCCCAAATGATCTGCGTCCTGTCCGGTTCGTATGACCGTGGCTGCCGCGTGACGATGTCGCACCCCTTTAATCACTCTGGACAGCACTTGACGCAAGATATCCTCGTTCCGCTCCCTTGGTCCCTAGGCTTCAGACTTTGCTCTATAACCCTACCATCTTATCTTTTTCATTCTTGTCTCCTTTTTGCTTCCGTCATTGATCTTGTACAATAATCTCCTATTGCCTCGAACAGCAGCAATTCTCACTTTTTGTGGCCATGAATCATACGCATGTTATCGATAACGATGAACAACAGGTGTTCCAATCCGACTCGTGCGATGAATTGGACTCGTTTCATACGTCTGCATTGAATCCTGTCATTGCACGCGCAAACTTGACCACTGTTGAACCAACTCCTCAACCATCTTCTCATAGCAGTACAACACTCATATCTGAACAGGCATTGACATTGCGAGACTCAGTGGCGACCGGAAAAGGGAAAGGTGTAACTAGGACACTTCCTCTACCTGTTCCCGTCATTGTCGCGAGTGATCCTTTCAATATCCATTCTGCATCCATGCCATCGACGAGCCGTAGTTCCAGCTGCTCATCAAAACTACCGATCCCTTTAATCCCTTCAAACTTGAACTGCTGTACTTTCCATAATGATGCACAGCATCATCAGGACACTTCAAGCATCCGCGAGAATATTGGGAGCGCAAATATGGAATTCTCTAGGGAATCACAATCAGAGGGGAAGGAGAGGGAGGCGCTGCCCATTTTACCACCTTTAGATTTTCCACTTACAGAATTATATGCTCCATCGACGTCGTCGCTCCTCAGTTCACCCACATCTGGCCCCTCTTCCTATACTTCGAGCATCCTCCCACTAACCCGTTTCCTCAGTCATGTTGAATCTCGGGAGTCCACCTTCTCTCCTCCCGGCCTCATTAGCAACCAAATTGCTTCATCTCATCCAATTGTACAGCGACCTCGATCGCTCCCCGTCATCTCTGTTCAATCTAGCCGTTTCCTGACAGCACGTTCTTTGTCTCAGCTCAGATTGAGACTAACATCGTCACGTTCTTCCAACAATTTTTCACGCAAATTTCTTTTTAAGAAGCCAGTAGAATTGGAAAACCTCTGTCCCGATCACGCTTCAGATCAGTTCTTGAATAACTCTGAAGCATTTGATGGGGGTAAGACTTCTTCATGTTTCTGGCGTTTTGGCCTGACAGCCGATGAACCAGATGCCACATTTCCAAGGTCGTCAGACCTCCAGTTGCAGGATGACATAACAAAGTTGTCAAACATAACTTGCAATTATACGATTCTGAGACACAAGGAATGCTCATACTCTTTATCATTTCCAATATCGGCACTAGACATTGTCCCATCGTCAACACATGATGTTTTTACCCCGATTCCTCTCGTCGTAAAGGACTATTTTGACGAATTACTTCCTCGCGAACTTCGTTTGTGCATTTTCGAGACATTGGTGGCTTTACACGAAGCCGATCACTTGCGTGCAGTTAGGCAAGGTCGATGGTGCGTGGCAAAAGCCTCATCGCCCAGAAATAGATGGGTCGGGCGCGACCGAGGCGTTCGAGAGCTCGTGAAGCTTAGCAGGGTAAGTCACAACATATCAACATATGGTGAGTTTTGGTCACATCACTCGAATGAATCTCTAGGTATCCAAATCCTGGCAAGCGCTTGTTTTTGACGGGCAATTATGGGCTGCTCTTGATCTCCGTTCATTTCCCAACATGGTTGAACCTCTCATCCTCCGTTTTACGGCTCTCGGTGGCCCATGTATCCGGACTCTAGACATTTCAGGCAACACTCAGATATCCGCGGTGACTCTTCTAAATATATCTGATCACCTCTGCATCCGCTCTGACATAGAAACAACATGCTATACCCAACTCACCGCCATTAATGTACAAGGATGTTCGTCACTGACAACTCGCTCACTCCACCATCTCCTATTCCGTTCTCGCTGTCTACAGAGGTTATGCGTCAAGGGGCTCAAGGCTGTTACTAACATCACTTGCAGTATCATATCGACTTACAACCGTCAGCTTGTCTCCTTGGATGTTAGTAGATGCATCAATATGGATGCAGAGGGGATTAAAAGTATGGCGACTGTTGCTCTAAGCCGAGGAGATCATCTGCTTCTCAAGGAACTGAGGATGTCTGGCCTTAGGGGTCTAGACGATGACATGATGGCTAGTTTGGGCAAGGCAGCGCCGTATCTGGAAGTCCTAGACCTTAGCTATGCGCGCCAACTACACAACTCTGCACTGGATGCCTTTGTAGCGTGTGGCATGGAACAAGACACTGGTACACAGACTGTGCTTGTTCCGCCAAGGGACCTCGGTCGCTCAAATTCAAACGAGTTTCGGATTAGACGGCGGGTGACCCGTCTGCGTCATCTATCGCTCTCTCATTGTATTCTTCTCACGGATGATGCTTGTTCCAACCTGGCTTTTTCTGTTCCGGCTCTTGAGTTTCTAGAGCTCGGTGGTATTGGATCAGATCTCAAAGACGATGGCTTAATCCGTCTTTTCAGCTCCACACCGTATATCCGCCGCATTGACCTTGAAGATGCCTCCCAGATTACTGATGCTGTTCTAGCTGCCCTCACGCCCCACGGCAGTGCAACGCAGTCTCGCCTTGCAGATGTTGCATCAGAGCCCGGTCATGCACTGGAGCAGCTGAATATATCTTCTAACCTCAACTTCACTAACGAAGCTCTGCTCAATCTGGTCCGGGGGTGCATGGGCCTGAAGCACCTTGAGGCAGACAATACTCACATCAGTGGCACCATGCTCAAAGAGTTCGTGTACTTATGCCACCGACGCGGAATGGATAACGCTAAAGTGAACGTGGTGGATTGCCGAGGTGTGGCGGAAAAGACTGTGAAAGACCTTGCGGGGATGACACGACCGCGTATGGGTTGGCGCGCGTACGAGGCGCGGAAGCTATCGTTCCTTGATGCGAGGGATGGTAACGTTGATGAGCTGAAGGTTGGACAGGATGAGTGTAATGAGATGCGTGTGGTGTTGAAATCGTTTCATTCGTGGCAGACAGTTGATAATGTCAAGGCCGTTAGGGAAAAAAGGCGTAAGTCGAAGCGGGGGCTGGAGAATAACTGCGACTCTGAGACGGATGATCGATTGAGGCGCTCACTGCGATGGTGGTCTCCCGGAGGACGAGGAACGCCGCAGACCTCGGGCGGGGGCCCCCCTTTGTATACTGCTGACACGGACAGCGATGGATGTAGAGTGATGTAACATTCTTTCTCCCACTGTAAGACTATGTATGTATCTCCTTGTACCATTTTTGCTCTGATCTCTATGTATCTGTATGTTTTCTCAACTCATCCCAACCCAACCGACGACTCTTGTACCACTTGTACCACTATCCAACTATATAAACTCATTGTACACATATGACTTTTGCATTATATACAATAACAACCGGACTTGCAACATTTGGCTCTTGAATTTAAATCGTTATTGGAAGACTAGGGCAGCTGTTTAGGTCGGGGATTTTCTATGCTTCTTCTTCTTAGCCTTCTTCGCCTTTTTCGTAGACCCAGAACTCGTTTCAGCATCCGGCACCGGTGTTGAAACAGCCGAGTCGGTCAGAGAAACGTCGATAGACCACTTCTTACTTTGCTGCGTATTTGAAGTTGATGTATCACAAGGGGTCGGTGTGGAAGCATGCATGTCATCACCATACCCTGGAGAGAGTCAGTCCAGAGCTGCATGTGGTATAAAAGTGGCATACCCGCGAACGGATCGACGGCGGGTCTTCTCCGCTTGTTGCTGCTTTTTGGTTTCGAATCGTCGATTGTGGAAGGAACGGGGGTTGGGGTATCGACATTCATTTTGTCGTCGCCGTCAAAGACTTCGAGTTCTTCTTCCTCAATCCCCTGAGTGTCTTGTTCCTTGAGTTTCTTTTCGTATAGCTGACGTTTAAGCATTTTACTTGTGAATCTAGTCTGCACTTGAACAGTCGACGAAGGGCCGGGCGTTTCCTCCGCTGGAGGCTTGGCGTATGTCGCCTGCGTAATGGCATGTTTAATGAACCTCTGTGCGGCGTCTTTGTCTAGTTCGGTCCGTTCTGTTACAAACGGGGTCACAAAGTCGATTCATAAAGGGTAAGACGTGCTTTAGGACACATACTCTGTGGCGGGTTTTCGACAGCGGATATTTTGCCAAAATATTGTTTGACTCGTTCCTGTGACAGGACTTTTTGAGTCGGGAAGGGGCATCTGACAGCGGTTGGTTTGGCATTGCTTACTAGTTCTGAGACGACAGGGTGCGTTTTCGGATCGGTACCCCTCGATTTGAGATAGACTGGGAATCAAATTAGAATGTATGAGCGGGAGTAACGATTGACACACTGAATACGAGGTCATAGACCAAGTAAGGTAAGACAGTTTGGAGCTTGGCTTGCTGAATAGGTTCAAGGCCTACGATCGTCTCGGGTAGAGTCTGAGCGAAGAGGGGTTCAAGGACTTCCTCGAGTTCATCGAATGAAGCTAAGAGAGTAGCTAATCTGCTTTTTGCTTGTTCCGTTAGAGTGGTCATGGCTATTAGAGATGATGGGCACGCGACGCATGCAAAAAATTCGAACAGACGTTCATAGGTGTAACAAATGTAAACACTTCCTTTAACGTACTATGGTCCGTCATTCATACACGTTCGAAGGCGCTTCATACGAGCTGACATTCTGTTGAAACAACAGTCCTCGGAGCTGAGATACACAGCAAATACGCAGCTGGAACATCGTGCGTCAAGTTGTCCGGTATATCTCCGAAACTAATTGCTTCTAAGTTCATGCTCGTTACACTGGCACCGGTATGTCTTTACACCCCCTCGTGCGCTTGCGAGCTCAAAAGGCTGCCAGGACATGCGGATCTAACGAAATAGTACGTTGAATTCGTGTCGTGTAGCTACTCAAGACAATGTCTGAGCTTCTCTCAAAGCGACTGGATCACCCATCAGCATCGAGATACGCTGGCCTCCATTGTCGGCCATCCCACCCTCACATCGTATCTTGCTATAGCAGACGGCGAGGCATTAGGACGTGTCAGGTTCGAAATGACTGAGGTTCGTTTAGTTCTAATTTCTTGAGGCATATTGGAGTGTGACTTGCTTTATTGCAGCGAATGTTGCAGCCGTGCGGGCCACCTCCGCGCAAAGATGACGATTAAGAGTGCTTTGCTTTATAAGGGTGCTGTTTAGTAGTATAGCAATACAACGTTATTATGGTACTCTGGCATTTGTCATCAATATGGCTGACAGGATGGCCGTACGCCGTACGGAACGTAAGATTGATCCAAAGATGGTCGGAAGATATTTTCGATCATAGACACCTTCCTCCCTAATGGATTTGACCATGCAATAACCGGAGTTCACCTCGGTATAAACGTACATCGGCCTACTTCTTCCCGTGTTCCCTCCTTCCTGAGTCCCGCTTGTTTGGCCTCATCATTGTCCGTTGCAGCAGAAAGACCCTTCGTGAAGCGCACAAAGTTTCCACTGGCCACCTCTTGGCCATCGACCGTAGCTTGAAGTATATATTCAATCTCTGACAATGACCACGACGACGTATCGCCCGGGTTCCCTGATCTCAGCGTCCAGACTCGAATCCTCTCTTTCTGCGCCTCCAGGGCCAGGTCATTACACTCTCAAGCGTATCTCTTATATTTCCGAACTCCCGGCTTCAGAATCCTTTGTCCCTCGTCCACGCTCACTCCTGCGATCAGCCTCTTTCACTATGGGCTTCGGGTTCAAAGATAAAGAGAAAGGTAAGGAAAAGAAGAAAGAGCACAAGCAGCCCCCAAATATGCCTGTACCAGCCCTCTCAGCTCCTGCACCCGCTTTTAATCCAGTAAAAGACAAGTCTACGACCTCACGCGGCCTGTTCTCGTCTTTAAACAAGTCGAAAGGACTGAAGAAGAAGCGATCTCTGTCATCCCTTCTTGACGGATCCACTTCTACCACCGCACGACCCAGCGCCCCTCGAGCCAGTCGAGCACGTTCCTCTGACGCGGCGTCGACCCTTCCCTCCATTCATAAAGCTTCAAACGAGAAACGACTGAGCCCTGAAAAGCAGAGCTCTGAAAAGCAGAGCCCTAATGATTACAGGCAATTGGACCTCCGACCTACTTCTCCAGAGATAAGTCGCTCAAAACCGAAGAATCGTTGGATGAGACGATATAATATGAGGCTTCACACCGACTATGATGCTTGCTATATGCAAGCCTATGACCCTGTCCTCTTAGAGAAGTGTGTCACTTCATTGTTCCAAATTCTTCATCCATATTCACCATTATTCTAGTGATCGTCAATTTGAGCTTCTATTGCATCAGCTGAATCCTTTGCAGAACCCATCCTTTCATGACTTTACCGACGAGGAACCAATTTCTGTACTTGATTTGGGATGCGGGGCTGGAAGCTGGCTTATAGAAGCGGCCAGTTACTGGAAACAAGCCATTGTAACCGGAGTTGACATGGTGGATATTCTAGTGCCTGAAGCTCGCGACCACCATCAGATCAATTTCATCCAGGGGAATTTGTATGTTTATGGTCTTTTCTGAAGGCCTCGTATGCACAACTAACATTGATTAAATCTAGCCTCGTCTTCCCATGGCCGTTCCCGAGCAGGTCTTTCGACTTTGTGCGAATGGCAAACCTGTCTCTCTGCATCCCATACGACAAATGGGAGCTGATATTATCCGAAATCTATCGGGTACTTACGATCAACGGCAGGTTTGAGCTCATCGACGACCAGATCAGCTTTCCTTATGCGCCAGCACCCATCTCCAGGCCTGTATATGAAGTTGAAGACGAAGACGATGTGGCGTCCGTTAAGTCCGACTCGACGTTGGTCAGCGACGGAGACACATCACAATCACAGCACACTCGGAGACAGTCATCAATTTCAGCTTCTCCCTCTGATACGCCCAAGGGCATCCCACAGCAATTTCCGTTCCCGGCATTGTCGGGCGCCGACCTTCCTTCTACGGCAGCCTCTGTCCACCCGATACAGAAATCTCAGCCGGATTGGAACGCCGGAGCGGCGGCCTGCAGAGATGTAGAAATCGTGTTTCAGAACATGCTTCACAAAAGATTTGGTATCCATTCGCAGCCGTCTCAATTCGCACCCGAAGTCATACAACACGTCTTCGGCAACGTAAAGAAATCGAAGAGTTATCATCTCAAATTGGCGCCGAAAGACGTCCATAAGCAGTTCGGAGGTGTCGAAGCCAAGGGGGTGGCTAGCTTGGGTAAGGAGGAGAGTGTATCCGACTCGAAGAGGTCGAGTCGGAACAAATGGTTTTGCCCGGACAAGGAGGAGAAGAAACGTACGAAGAGGATTACCAAACCATCGACTCCAACTTCAACGGGCAGGTGTTCTCCAACATCGGACACCCCTGTCCCTGAAGGTCTAGATGTAACAGCGGGTGGTCGACTTGGCATCACAGGTGATACGACCGTGGCGGTCTCTCGCATTCCGGAAAGCGTTAGTGCGAAAGCCGCATATAGGCTAGGCATCCCAATGTCTGATGAACGTGCAGTGATACTTTCTCGCAAGGAAAGTACGCCTCCCGATGCGGTATCCGATATCAGGGATAATCCTTCTCTCTCATCGACTCCTCCTGCCCCAATTGAACCTGTTGAAAATAACAGGCAGAGCATCATCGCCCTCTCAGCTTCTTCGGGTGACAGCAAGCTCAGTGCCAAGGCAGCAAACCGTCTTGGGATATCTTACTCTGAACTCAGTGAGGCAGCAGCGCTGGCAAAGGCATCGGCGCATCGCCCTGTTTCGTCTTCGTCAACTCTTGTCGCTGATCCTACACCCCCTGTCCAGTCGCCAGGTCTAATTGTCTGGCCCAATAGATTCATTCCTATGTCCCCTGAGGAACTCGAGATGCACGCGCTTAAGAATGTGCACATGCTCATTGGATGTAAACCCGCTCTCATGGATTATATTCGGACGTTTCTCGATAAAGACGGGAACCGAGTTACACGCGACGAGGAATTTGAGCAAGCTCTTTGGGAGTATGAATGGCGAGTTGCCCCCTTCCAAGGACCCGCTGTCTTTACTAATCCGACTACACAGTTTCCGTCGACGTCGCTTCAACTGGCCCGCTGACATCCCGTCAGACTGGGAAGCAGATGGTGATGTAGATGCTCAAGATTCTGTCTCCACACCCGCTTACAAACTCGGCGCTGACACGCCTGCTAGTGCTAATTCAGCCGCTCCCCGTAACCCTATGCTCCTGTCATCCATGCCTGACACCTTTCCACTTGACAAGATCGATGAACTGATACATGTTAGAACAATACGTGTGTTCGAGGCTGTTAAGACAGAGGAGTATACTCTCTCAACAATGAAGAACCCTCGTCCGTCACCGCCGAACCCTCGGCGGTAGACCTCTTTGATATGCATACGAATATGACTCAGGCTTTAGGATTATGACTCACGACTTTTCACCATTTGTATCATTAGAGCATCTCATGTCGATTACTGTACTTGTTCGTTGTTTGTCACCATCACGCAATCCTCGTTTATGATAGGTAATTAATTAGCGATTTATAACACATAACTTGTTTAAGCATTGTATGTACTTGTATTAGATAGCTGTAACATAGCTGGTTTTTGAAAGGACTTTGAGACCTTGGAACCTACGGAACCGAGCTCGCACCACGACGGCGTCCGCGGTCATCAAGAAAAGAATGTCACGTGTTAACTAGCTTAAGTAGTAATGAGGTTCCGCTAACAATCATCTGGCTTACCAACCGGGACCGAGACTAGCTTGAGCCAATACTTTCTTGCGTTCTTATCTTGAGAGCTAGGGCAATACTTGAGATGTCAGAAGTTTACGTGGAGACCTTCATGCACCTGAAGAATAAACCAAAGGCTGATCGCGCCCTGCCGATGCTTCAAAAGATCGCCTCTCTTGTCAAACCGATCATGCGAAAGCATGGTTGGAAGCTTCCTGTACTTGCTGAGTTCTTTCCTGACAATCCTGGCCTACTTGGTAGGCTGACGATTATTCTATGTCGAGGCAGAGTCATTAACGTGCATCCATAGGCTTGAGTATGTGCTTTCAAAGCTCCTTGGGCGCTCAATTCATCCTCAATGCTTAGACATCAACGGTGGGCAAAAGATATGTATACGATTGCGTCCCGCACACGCACCGGATTTATTTTATGATGAAACTGACCTCGTGCAAACAATGCTACACGAGGTCAGAAACAGCGCTACTTTTCCCAATAAACACGCTGATTTCCTCTTAGCTTACTCACAATGTTCACGGTCCACATGATGAGAAGTTTTACAAATATCTTTCCGGACTTAAGGATGAATATGATGTCCTACATCGGTCGGGGTATGCTGGGGAAGGGTTCTTCTCGAAGGGACATCGCTTAGGCTCCAATGTATCACATAACCTACCACCTCACTTAGCTCGCGCAAAAGCTCTTGAAGCTGCAGAAAAGCGAAGGCAGACCTCACGAATACTTGATGGCGGTAGCCGTCTGGGTGGTGGGATCATTGCCAAAGGCTTGAGTCCCCGGGAACTCGCTGCTCAGGTGACTGACCCTGTTCTGAGCCTCGCTAATCATAAGCTGTTATTAACAAAGATATCTTCAGGCTGCCGAACGTAGAGCACGGGACGAGAAATCATGTGCGTCTGGTGTTATAGCTGATCTTGAAGCCGCAAAAGCCGCCAAGGATAGTATCGAAGATCATGTCATTGACCTCACCTTAGAGGATTTAGATTCTGGAGAAACAGCTGTTGTTAAACACAGAGCTCCAGTTGCTGGGTTGTCGAAGGTGTCTAATTTACAAACAAAACATTCGTCCGCCACAAAGTCGAGTCCTGCAAATTCACCTCTCATGAATAATGCAACCGAACCATTCAAAAGCCGCAAGGTTACTGTGAAGTCTCCCAAATCCTCGTTAGAGTGGCCCTGTCCGACCTGTACACTGCTTAACAGTCCAATGGCATTGCAGTGTGACGCGTGCTCGACGATAAGACCGCAATCCAATACATCAGGTTGGGCATGCTTGACTTGTGGTGAATTCGATATACCCCATGACCGATGGATGTGCCAAGTTTGTGCTACTATAAAGACAAGTAGTTGATGGTTTTGGTTTTCGGTGGAACCACGGTGGAATGTATATTATGACGTTATCTGGAATATTTTGACATTGTCGACGTCCTTGTCGACATCTTGTATAAACGATGCGCCTCGAGTGACAAACGGCAGCTCTTGTATACGAAGAGAACCTCCTGAAGTTCTTTTCATTACATGCGACAATGCGTTATACCAGAAGGCTTACGCTGGACTGCTTCAACGAACTGTGCAAGAGTTTCCTCGTTCCTGACTGTTGCTGCAACAACTGCTACTTTGGGGGTGGATTTGTGACCAGATTGAAGAGCAAGACATAAAACAGCCGTCAAAGCTGGGATGAGAGAAGGATCAAAAATCTGCAATGTTCTGTTAACATAAACTTGAAACAAAGCGTAAAAGAAAAGGGAATAACAATGTCCGCGCCTACGATCAGGTCGGCGTCAATCTCATCCATCAAGAGTGACTTGAGAGGAACCACCCGGTCGTGATCCAATGCATCGAACCAATCTAAGAAGCAATATCTTATATCTGAGGTTGAAGTCTTGTCTTGGTGAAAAAGAAAAAAAAATGAGATCAAAGGCTTTGTATAATCGCCGACGCTAGAGAAACATACTACACGGCATCTGGAGGTTTTGTTGGCATCTTTTGAGAACGTTATCATTGATGTCTGTCAGCCAAAGAACATGGTGCGACGTCTCTGCCGATAAGACTTGCTGGAGGCGCGCGAGAATAATCCCTAAGAAACCAATCCCCGATCCTAGCTCAAGGATTCTCTTGTGTCTGAGCAAGTCTTCGAGAGTCAGTTGGAAAAGTTCTCGTTCCTTTGATGTGAATCAATCTCACCTGGGTGCTTCGTGAAAAATTCACATAACACGAAACTAGCGAGCCACGTTCGCATGCCAGTCGTGCCACTCTCAATTGTAGTGCGTGACTCAAGTAAGGTGACAGTCTCGAGACTACCCAGAGACATACGCTCTTCGGTAGAAGAAGCATCAGCTATTGGCCGCCAGTAATGTGTAATATATGTTGGAGATGGCGGTTTTTGGACTGCGAGACTGCGAGTACACGTTTGATCACGATTATCAGCTTGTGTGGTGCCGGGCGCACTGAATACCTCATTGACACAAATTATCCCGGCAGAAATGTGGCTACCTACAGGCCCGATGATGTTAACAATCCCAAATAACGTTCATAGATTTGAGGGTCTATCTCGACGTCCTGAAGACTGAATTATGTATGAGAAATATTCAATCACGATAGATACATGCCTCATTTTTTGTCATGTTCTCTAAGTTCTGGATGGCCCATTTCCAAAAGATCAATTGATGTTGTTCAGACGGTGGATATCGAAGGAAATGAGGATTAGATAGGACGTTTTCAAAAAGGAAGTCATGAATGACAGCGAAACCCAAGTGATCGGGAAAAGTAACTCCTCTGAGGGGAATTAACGATGCATATGCACGTAAGATCTCAAAAAGCTCAAGCTTGAGAGACATTGAACGAGTGTTGTAAGAGCTTCAATAATCAAAATACTTGAACATTTTGTAGCGACAACTTAGTACTCTTGTCCGTTTTATAGAGCAGCCTACATTCTCTAGGCCGGCCATAAAGTGGGAACACGTGATGAAAATTCTACCTTTAAATTTTTTCTTGTGGCGTGTTCACCCATGTTGTCCTACCTTCGTCTTGTTCCTAGGTGTGCCCAAACATGTCGCCGGTCATCTCTTTATCGTTATGCCCAGTGTAATAACTCCGTGACATGTTTGACACGTCGGAAATTTTCTGAACTCTCTCCCGAACCTCCCTCGGAGGAGGATCTCAATGACGACGTTAATGCTCCAGATCCCCTTGAAGATGTGATTGAAAAGTTAGGAAAGCAAGGACAAGGAGAGACAAGACAGCCCGAGACTTACAAGGAATTCATGGAAGCTACTGGTGAGAACTTCAGAAAGGCTGATGAACCAAACAAATGGCTCGGTGGTCGAGTAGTTGAGTTCGTCTTACTCCGTCGTGTTTCGTCCACTAAAGTAATCAACTCAAACCATCGTCCAGCCATTTCCAATGAATCCTTCGTTCAACCCACCACCGCCTGTCTCCGACGCCATACGAACCGCTATCTATCAGAGTTACATGGCTGATCCTATCACGAACGATGTTCGTGCGTTGTCGCAGAAGTATCATCTTAGCTTGAAGCGTATTGACGCAATACTAAGACTCAAAGGGATGGAGGCGGACTGGGTCAAGGTTAGTTGCATGCCATAAGTTCCAATGCCGCACTGCGGTTGTTTTGTAATGATGATTCAAACGATTAGTCTTGAAGACAAAGCTTCATGGTTAAACAATTTAATGCAAAACTTACTGAACATGTCGAATCACTGCAATAAGCACTCTTACTAATAGCTCTCTTTTATAGGTATTCAAGATTGTCTTTTAGAAGACGGGCATCCTACTAATTCCCTTTTGTCAATCGCTCTTCGCTTTTCTAGAAGGTTGGTTGTCATTCTTTGATCATACATTTTCATGACGAAATTTTGAACATCATTCGCGAATTGGAAGACATCTGGTGCCTTACACATCAGAAAATGGTTATCCTTTCTACAGCCCCATCTGATATTTCATCATCGCTGTTTTTGCTTATTTGGTCGTTAATATATTCTGTTCCAGGGTATTCCGCTGCAAACTGGCTTTCGCAAAGGAATGGAAATGATTCTTGCTATACCCCGGGTAACTAGCGACTCCCACGTTCGCAGGACAGATGTACACGAGGCGGATATGCTCGAGCAGGACGAAAATCGTGATGCTGCTCGACAGCGCTACCAGCAATTGTACTGGGAGTCCGTTCCTGAGGACGGTCGGGTAAGATACTTCGTATTTTCGTTCCTGCTTGTTTTGTTGAAAGTTATTTTTAGGAACCTATTGTTCCAGCATCTTTAGAGCATGCCAAGGCGACGGCCAAGCGATATGCAAAGACACAGGAGGCATATAAGTCAAATCCTCAGCTCATGCCTCGTGTCGAGGACGTTACGACACATACACCGAAGGAGAAGGTCCAGATTATCATGAAGCCAGGGCGGCCGTCGATGAAGTTCGTCGATGTTGGTGGTCACTTCATAGAGATCGACGAACGTCTCAGACGTATTGCCGAGTCGGAGCACAGGGCTAAGGTCATGGCGCGGAGGGTAGTGACGAGGAAGCAAAAGAAACCCGCGAGAAGAAGAAATAGGCATTGAGATCCACAATATATCTTCTATCATTGTCACCATATAGCATACATAATGATTATTCACTCATTGCGCATTGTCATTCATTCGTCGAGAGTGACCCTCGGTAAAACCAGCAGGGAGTATATCGGATTAAGCAGAAGATGTAAGTCCGCAGTCTGCAGAAAGAAGGCACGGGGTGAATGCGGAACGTCTTTCGAGACAAGATGACGCGAACACATGATCCTTTACGTCTTGATTTTCAAGAAGTCCGACAGATGATGATGATGATTCATTCTATTTATACCGCCGGCAAGCCACTATGCAGGGGGTAAAGTAGTCCTGGTACTCTACGCCGATTGTAAGTGATGGTATACTTCGTCCGGGTCTGCTTGTAATTTAGCATTGTATGATAGAGCTTTCTTCGCAAATTTTCGTGCTTCTTGTGTGTTTAGCTTGGTAACGTTACGGACTAAACCGAAATGTCACAGGTGAAAAAGGATGAGTTCGCGTGTTCAATGGAAGGGTCCTTGGTCGTATCCTATGTCCTGTCAGAGCATCCGCGTACGCGGGTTGTCTGTACCCCTGGTGGTGTGTTTCCCATGCCTTTCCGAGCCCTTTGTCCATCCTTTTCCCTCCTCATCTTCTTGTTGGCACTTCCTTCTTTCCTTCTCCCTCTCTCCTCTCCCTCTATTCGCTATCAGAAGTCCGACAGAAACATTAATTGAAGATATGAAGAGATACACAGGTCGGGAACTGCGAAACAGTTTATATCGTACCCAAGCTGACATCACTGTCTAATTGCTAGAGAATGGGGCTCTACAGGTAACGGAGCAGGAAGACTAGGATGGGAATATCAATGTAAGTACCAAAAGAGGTCTGTTTACTTTGATCTGTTTGGCGCATACGCACGTTCCTCCTACCTCTACACCTTATTGCGATGCCCTCCAATGTCGACGAACAGAATCCCCCTCCCATAGTGCGTTCGACGTAAGTCAGATATATTACAGGACTCCTACGCTACGGCCTATGCTGACTAACGACGTCTTAGTGGACAACAATCATCATCGCACAATTCCAAGATGCAGAGCTATCAAGTCAACGAAGACGAGAATCGGATGTTCATTCCGGACCGTGGTATACGGTTCAAGCTGGACCTCAACGAAGTTGATTTGATTTGATTTGATTTACTCCTATACCCATTGGGGCCTTGCCCTATGTTGGGTTCTACAACGTATGTACCTCTGTCTCTATCTACTTCCCTGTCCTTTCGTAGTCTGCCACAATGCTATTGGTTGCGCCCGGATTCGGGCTGTGAAACGTATTATGCCTTCGATGGCGCTTTATTTTGCCTTTTGAAAATTCATCGGATCGTTCCCTTATTTCCTGCTCCTCTTCTTCTTCTTTGCCTTCGGTTTCCTTCTCTCTCTGGTGGGTTCGGCCATGTGTAGGTCTCCGTAGGATCTCTCGAATCTTCGCGTACTGTTCACGAATCGGAATAGGACTCTGACCGCGTCTTCGTCGCTCAGCAACTTGCTCAACACATCCGGCCCTGTGCCAGTGACTCTGCGCATTTCCCCCCTGTGTCCGTCGTGCGCCTGGCAGTCCAGGACGTAGTGCTCCACAGCTCCCGGCGCTTGGTTGCAGGCCCCACATATTGGCGAATCTTTCTTGTTGAACCGGCGTAGGTACTGGTTGAGGGGGCAGTGGCTTGTGCGTAATTGTACTAGTATCGAAGCTTGTCTCCTCGGTAGGCTGTCCATGATTTGTATGGCTTTCTTCATTCGCGGTGCGTCTGGATCTATGGCTCGCAGTCTGTTGTATCTCGGTGATTTTTCCATGCGCCTTTCCGCCTCTTCTCGCCATCGCCTCCTGTGTGCCGCCAGTACCGCTGCCTTTGATGCTTTCAGGGGTTTCCTCAGTCTCTTGGTCTCGGTTTCGTCCTCTTCTGCCGCTCGCTTCGCGGACCTCAACGAAATTTCTGCCTCTCCTTCATATTTCTCAAAATTGTTCCCGGTTCCAAACTTTCCGGTCCATGACTTCATCACGCAGAACAAGAATGTATTTGATAGCAATCACTCAGTCTACGAAGTTGGTAGCTTCAACGACGAACCTCATACCGCCGATTATCTGAACAAAATTGCCATTGAGGCAGGACATTTAAGAACAATAAACTTCCTCCTCTCATGCGTTACTGGTTTGCTGGCAAACACAATCGAACTATTGGTGTTGGGCCATGGCGTGCAAAACCGGACCTTGTTCTTCTCAGGCTATATCATGGATACCGCCTTGATGACAATGATGTCCACTGGCCAGATGTTCTCTCCATCAGGGAGGTTTCAGCTTCAAAGGGTCCCACCAAGGGAACAATCCAAGGAATAAACACAAAAAGTTTTTTGATGTTATATATTCAAGGTACACTATTGTTGTTCTGATTCCTTCCGAGCTCATAAATCTTACAGGAGACCGCATCTTTGTCCTCACATTGAGCCTCTATCAAAATGGATGGTATGTTCATCTGGTCGATCGGCAGAGTAAAATTACCCTAGGCCCTTTCTCGAATCAACTGGACACAGAGAAGTTTATGACTGTCATTATCATTCTTGCATTTGGCTCAGACTGCTCCATCGGTCTTGATAACACAATGAAAGCAAGGAAGATGAGGATAAGGCAAGTTTCCTGTCTATTTTCTTATGACATCATACTCACCTGATTTTCAGCAAGTCTCTAATGATGACATTTTTACAGAATATCCAAGTATCTCTCCTTTCAAACCTATCTTCAAATGTAGTTACCTGCAAACTAATGAAGGAATGAAGGCCGCTCAGCAGGACTACACCCGGGTCAACGAAAATGATAATGCAAAAGCTGCTGCAATGGATGAGGTCACGATTGCCAAGAACCTCTCCAACAATATCGTTGAGATCTCTGTTGATGATAAAAAGTATAAGGTTATCGAGGAGCTCTACAAGTCGCAAGGCTTCTTTGGTCGTGGCACCAGGGTTTACAGTGTCGCGCTATCGGATCACGAGAAGGGCATTGTAAAGGATTCTTTGGTTCTCTTGGCTCGCGAGGGTCGAGAAGCAGACATTTTGAAAGCGATGCAATCGAAGTCAGTGAAATTGCCCTTCCTTCCTGTCTTCATCGCTTCGACAAACAACTTCATCTGCACTGGAGAAGTTCGACCACCTGCGCTTTTCAGTGTGGGGGAACAAGCAGATTTGGTTTTGAAAGCGGCCAGGGAGAGAAGGCGTTTTCTTTCAAAACCCCTGAGTGTCAAACTTTCGAAAATGAGATCTCTTATTGAGCTCATGGGTATTTTCCTTGATATAACAAAGGGTATGTCAAATTGATCTCTTCTGTGTTTGCCTTAGCTTAACAGCAACAATTCAGCTATAAAATATTTGCGTGACAAAAATTGCCTCCATCGAGATATCTCGTTCACAAATATCATGATTCGGGCGAAAGAGATTCAGTATGACGAGGCCGCGACAATATGTGGTGATCATTCGACATTCGAGGTGGAAATTGCACGCCGCAGAATCTCCTTTAACTGTCGACCAGGAATGCTTGTCGATTTTTTATAACGCCACAACAATCGATTCATCACCATTCTTACCGGATCGCAGGACCAATCTCAATGCACGAACTTTCGACCGTTTCCCTCGAGGGTCAGCTGGGTCTCTTGGTTCACATGGGCCATCTGCTCTACGCAGCCCTCTGTTCCCATCATCACCCATTAACGCTGGTCTCAGCTCTTGGCGTCCATCAAGTCCGTTTACATCTTTGAGTCCAAGCCTCTCGTTACGGGAAGGAGAGTCTCTCAAACATTTTCATACCGATCCGCAGTTTCAACAGGAAGGGTTTGCGTCTGTTGAATCCTTCCACCTGCTTCACTCTTGCCAAACTCGATTCGCTCTCACATGAATTCAAATTTAAATGCGAGTTCGAGCAACTCTCTTCCAAGTCTGAGTCCCGGGAGATTTAGTGCGCTTTACCCTGAGAAACCATTAGTCATGGCAAAAGAAAGTAGTCGACAGGGTATTTGAACTGTGAGTGAATATTTGAATGATAATGATTGAACTGTGATTCGCTTTACTTACACTTGCCCTTTCTGTAGGGCACTGCACCGATCATGGCAATTCCTCTTCTCATCCATGCAAATAAACGTCGAGTTGGATATAATCTCGCAAGTCTATTTTGTGTTCTCCTGTACATTGTCATGCATTATGCCACGATTGAATCCGTGCGTCGTCCACCAGAAGGGATTGCTATCTAAGGAGGGGTCTCAGGTTCCTCTTGCCGCATGGTTCCGTGGAGAGGGGGAACTTTGTTGATTTGGGGGGTATAAAACCGTCCCAGCTTCATTTCAACATGGAAAGTCTTTTTCTTGACCATCTCTCTCCTTATTTCCGGCCTTTACGCCCTCACTTCCGACGTCTATGGCATGCCCTCTATCCTTACAACATCCGGTCTGTCCATGACCCCGTTCGGCCAGGTGATAGCATTCGACTTTGAGAAAAGAGCAGCCTTGAGCCTGTTGATGCCTGCGACATGTTAATACAAATCCTCGGGGATGCGATCCTGGATACAGCCCTCGAAAAGAGCGCACGTCGCCAGTTGGTATCACCTGGACCATCAAGATACAGCAATCCGCAAACCAAACGCCCATCCAACCAAGACAGTGAATTTTCATCGAAAAAATTCCGGACACGTTGAGCGCTAAGGTGTTTCTATCTATTATATTGAACTACATATCTCCTGTAGTTGAAACGTGTACGGACTTCTTGTATCATATCAAGGACATTACGATGTTACACGCATGGACTTTTTTTCATTTGTAAATACATGGGTCGTAGTAAACGCGGGTTCTGAGGGTAAGGAGCGTTTTCGGAGGCCTCTGCGCGGCATGCAACAATAACTGATTCACTTTCAAAAATCCGAACTCTTGCTGTGAGTAATCTTAGACCGTTCGCGTTCGTACGATCTGAACCCTTCCTGCTGAACTCCTGCTGAATTCAACTTGCTCTCACATGAATTCAAATTCAAATGCGACTTCGAACAACTCCCTTCAAAGTCTGAGTTCTGAGAGACTTTGTATATTAATATCTCCTGAGAGATTTCGTGCGTTTTCCCCTGAGAAACCATTACTCCTAGCAGAAGAAAGCAGTCGACAGGGTATACGAACTGTGAGTGAATACTTGAATGATTGAACTGAGGTTAGCTTAATTACACTTGTCCTTTCTGTAGGTCACTGCACCGATCATGGCAATTCCCCTTCTCATCCATGCAAATAAACGTCGAGTTGGATATAATCTCGAAAGTCTGTTTTGTGTTCTCCTCTTATGCACACACTATGGAGCATTGAATCCGTGCGTCATCCGCGAGAAAGGATTGCTATATAAAGAAGGTGCTTTATGCTCCTCTTGCCTCATGGTTCTATGGAGAAGGGAACTTTGTTGATTTGGGGGGTATAAGATTGTCCCAGCTTCATTTCAACATGGAGGGTCTTGTTCTTGACCATCTCTCTCCTTATTTCATGCCTTTACGCCATCACCTCCGACGTCTGTAGCATGCCCTCCATCCTCACAACATCAAGACAATCCATGACCCCAGTCGGCCAGTTGGCAGCATTCGATTGCTATAAAAGAATAACCTTGAGCCTGTTGATGCCTGCGACATGTTCATACAAATCTTCGGTGATGCGATCATCGCCCTCCAGGAGAGCGCACGTAGCCAGTTGGTAATATCTGGACCAGATTGAGCTATTTTACCTACCTGTACCTACCGAATACAATCGGGGCACGGCACTCTCACACATACTTATCAAGATGAATAATGAGATGATTTTCTCCTGATCGATGAGTTATGAAAGTTACATATTCTTACCGCAGACCACGTCCTCGTCCTCTAAGTGCTCTTTGGGCTGCCCCAGGTGGTGCTTTCGGTCCAGGATTAGGCTGGTAAAGAAAAATTTATCAGAAGTCCACAAAGAGTCTAGAGTACATGATGTTTACCTGCTCGCTCTGAGGATTTCTCACTGTCTCATCGACACTAAGGATGAGACATGCTGCCTCTGCAGCGCTACTAAGAGCGTTGACTTTGACGAGGCTAGGTTCCCAAACGAAGGCATCCATGTTGTCACGTACACCAGAAGAACCATCAACATCGACACCGAACCATTTCTCCCCAGCGGCGTGTTTCATACGAAGTTTGTTGAGAATATCCGTAGAATCTAGACCAGCATTGTCACAAATCTGGCGGGGAATAATTTCAAGGGCTTTTGCAAACGAGGTCATGATGAGCTGTTGTTTTCCTGGGATGGACAGTGCATGTTTTCGGATATACGCGGAGAGTTCCATCTGAGATGCAGTATGGATATTAAGTTGCTCAGATATCATGTAACACACTGCTGCGTACCTCGATAGCTCCTCCACCTGCTACCACTTCCCCGTTTCTGACCGCACGTTTGACAACCATGATTGCATCGTGAAGACTCCTCTCGACCTCTTCGATGAACTGATCGGCACCACCACGCAAAATCAGGGTGCAAGTTTTAGCCTTGGGACACTCTTTGAACAGATTGTAGCGTTCGCCACCAATTTGCCTTTCCTCGAACGAACCGCACGTGCCGAGATGCTCTCTGCCGATGTCAGAGCATGTGGATTGGACAGAACCTCCGACAGCCTGAACGACTCGTCGGAGATCAGCAGCTGCAACACGCCCAGCGCAGAAGATGTCACGATCGGCGAACCACTGCGTTGCAAGATCTCCAATGGGGAGTTTGCTGAGGACGACCTTGGCACCCGTTTTTTCAATGGCCTCGAGTTTTCTGTAAATGATTTCCCACTCCGCATCGACAATGGCCTGATAATCAGCAACGGCCTCTACTCGGACTTCAGCATTGTCTTTCTCTGCCTTCAACTCTAGCTCTACATTGAGGCAGATAATAAGAGGGTTCTTGAACGACTTGGGCTGTTGTTCTGCGCCAGCGTATGTAAAGGTTTTCTTGAAGGCGACTCCTCGCACGAGAAGAGAATCTTGCATGCCACCTCCGGCGACCTTCTTCACACCTATCAGTGATTCATCGAGATCGTCTTGGTCTAGACTTTGGACGGCGTCAACAACCATGTTGGAAAAGAATGGTTTTTCAGAATGGATGAGTTTGGAGGACATCGATGTCGAAGCACATTTTAGTAGAAGCGAGCGAAATTTCCTGCAATCAAGCTGGTTAGACTTGCAAATACAAATACGACGAACTCACTCTGAGTCTGATTTGTCGATAGATACTTGGAGTTCCTTTATATGATCAATAGCCTGTAGAACATCATTAAAAACAGAAACACGCTTTAACACGATGCACACACCAGCTGCGACGCTTTACGGAACCCCTTCATGATAATATGTGGGCTAACACCTTCTTCTACGTACCCACGAACCTCCTTCAGAAGTTGTGCAGCAAGCAGCACCACACTCGTTGTTCCATCACCAACTTCAGCATCCTGAGCCCGGGCAATGTCAACGAGTGTACGTGCAGCAGGATGAACGATGTCAAGTAGCTTCAAAATTGTTGCGCCATCGTTGGTGATCTGAGCCTCTCCACGATCAGAAACGATGAGCTTGTCCATCCCCCTCGGACCAAGAGTAGTTGAAAGCGTCTGTGCTATCGCAAGACATGCTGAGATGTTGGACAGAAGTTGAGGAGTTCCCTGGGATGTATCTGTGCCCTCTTTGAGGAGGACAACGGTAGGTTGCTGCACACTCGATATATAAGAGCAAGATAAAATTAGATAAAATTAGACATACCATCGGCAGAGGGCGCTGCATTTTGGACGAATCAAAGCAGATTAACGTACGTCCTGGCCGCCGCGCAATATTTCGTTGTCTGAGTTTGTGCTTGTTTACCGAGCGCGTTTGACGCGTCCCGATGAAATTATGAATCTGATCAGAACGCGTCTTTGCTTATCCACTCTCCCGCATGACCGACGACGAACAAGTACTTGATGGCCCCCCTGTCGGTCTCTTCTTCGCTGGGTCGGACGATGAGGCTGACGATGTGTCTATGAAAGAGGCCCGCTTCCCAACTGCCGTAACTCCTGAAGGCTCTTCACCTCCAAGTCTATTTCTTCCGGACAGCGACAACGATGGACCTGTTGAAGCTATGGATGCTTCTCCACCCGTTCAAAAACGTAAGCATTATTTGCTAGACGATGACAAGGAAGAAGAAATCCGGCTTCCTTTGCCAATTGCCTCTCGTCGTGGTTCAAGTCTACGGAGTACGCAGGAAATTTCAGTCAGATTAGAATCCCCAATGCCTCAGGCTCAGGCTGCTAAGCAAGGACCGTCTCTAAAGAAGCGTCGTCTATCCACGCCTCCTCCATCGGCTACTTCACCAAATTTTCTTCCAGCTTACATGGGTGAGATTCTTGTGCCTAATGCCTGGAGTAATGTTTCTGGAAAGGGTTACATCAAAATCGATGACCCTGTAAGGATCCATCGTGATGGACAGGAGGAATTCAAGGTTGGACCTAGTAAACCGAACAGTGCACGGGGGAAGAAGGGTGACGGGAAGAAGGACGACGGGAAGAAGGGCGACGGGAAGAAGCAGATGAGCCTGAAGGCGATGTTAAAGCCTCAACTCTCCAAAGCTAAGAAAAAAGTCAAAGGCGATAACATCGTTCGTCTGCTGAATAGCAAGGGCACGGGTTAATCTCTTTGACTCATCCTTCACGCGTAAGTCTGATAAAACGATTTAGAATTTGGTCGTCTACCCACAGACGTGTCTTGGTGGGTGTCAAAGTTGTTGGATCTAAGTACGTTCCATCATCGACGATGACAATGACTAAGAGTCTTGCCAGGGATCGTTGAATTCCGCGGTACAATGACTGACTGCCCTGAGAAACTGACCACTGGAGTGAGCCTCTTCGTCACCCTCCAAGTCTACATACTTGAATCTGCATTCAAACCTCCCACTATTCCGAATGCAGATGACGAAGCTATCGTCATGTTTAACGAGGGTCAAGAAACGTTGGACGAGAAGTACATGTTCATTCTCCGATCATTCATCTGTAGTACTTACATTACCATGTCAAGGACCCTGAGAGAGAGGAAGGAAGCCGTTTTGAAATTATTCGATATCATTGGCTTGAAACCAGAAGCTGGAGCCAATGTCAGATCGCCTCACGACGCAGCCAGGATTCATGAAGAGGCTCTCTGCCGACTTGCAAAACACAAGTCGAAGAAGGTCACAGAGATCGTTGGGGACGATGAAGAAATCGAAGTCGATGACGCTGAAGATCTGTCCAAAGATGATCTAGACTCCATTTACAAGAGGTACCTTGTACAGAGCAAATACATATACTCGATTTGGCTGATATCTAAGTTGTTTAGGGCCCAGAACAATGATCGCACGTTAAGTATGATGGAAGCAAGTGAAACTTTTACACTGACTCTGCGAGGCTATCAAAAACAAGCCCTTCAGTACGACAGTCGATTCGACTTCATTCAACCTCTTAAGCGCTCATTAATGACTTCGAATCTGTCATAGGTGGATGCACTTACTAGAATTGGGAAAGATAGATGCTCGCGAGTCTTCGGCAATGCACCCATTATGGTCGCGGTACGTTCCTCAACGTCTCCATTTCAATCACGATGGCATCAATTCTGCAGCTACGTCTTCCCTGAGAAGCCGGCTATAGGTAGAGACATTATTGATTTGACTGCCGACGAGAAACAATTTTACATGAACCCATATTCCGGTGAGATGAGCTTGGAATTTCCCAGATCTGAGAGAAAGTTCAAAGGGGGCATTCTCGCGTATGTGGTCGCTTTCGTTCCTCTTCTAGTATTCAACTTTAATTGCAGTGACGGTACTACATTTTGTTTCACCTTTGTTTCTTTTGAACTGAATGTATATACTCCGTCCTTTTCTAATCAGAGAGTAAGTCTTGGTGCAGATACGTGTCAATATGCCGACTTCTCATTGTCTCCTACAGTGGGCATGGGCAAAACGATCATGCTCGCTGCGCTCATACACACTAACGCTAGCCTGTCGTCTGAGGAAGACATGAAGGTGCCGCCAGGAACAAAGTCGCGTCAACTCAAGCTCAACGCTGCCTTCCGCCCTGCAATCCAACGTAAGCCTTGGAAACCCAGTTCGGCCACTCTAATAGTCGCACCTACATCATTACTGGCTCAATGGTCGGAAGAGCTTGAGAGGTCAAGTAAACCCGGGTCCATGAAGGTTCTTGTCTGGCATGGCCACAATCGACTCGATTTAGAAACTGTAATCGAGGATTCGAATGACGATGATACATCTCTTAAAGTCGTCATCACTTCTTATGGAGTTCTCGCGTCAGAGCACGCTAGATCCGAGAAATCTTCCAGTAGTGGATCGCCTGTCTTCGAGAGTCAGTATGTTTTGGACGTCCTTTTTCGATGCTGATGCTAACATTCTGATTTAGTCGATTGGCTTCGAGTTATCCTTGACGAAGCCCATTCTTGCAAGTCAAGGACTAGCAAAACGGCGAAGGCTGTATATGCTCTTCAGGCTCGGAGACGTTGGGCCGTCACAGGTGAGTATTTTGTCTAATGATAGAAGAAAATTGTCAATGGGAAGATTAAAGGGACACCAATTGTGAACAAGCTGGAAGACCTTTACTCTCTATTGTAAGTTTCTCTGATAATTGCCGATAACATACTCCTGGATTAATTTCAATTGAAAGAAAATTCCTTAATTTCAAGCCTTGGTCAGACTTCGCATTCTTTCGTTCGTGCGTTACCTCTCGATTCCAGCTTGCGATGCATAAATTAAGGTCTCTCTGTAGGTTCATTACACTACCTTTCCTGGCGCGAGATCCAAAGGCTATTGAAATCGTGCAGATCATTCTAGAGAGCGTCCTTCTGAGACGTGAAAAGAACATGCGCGATATTGACGGTAACAAGATTGTGGAACTACCTTCGAAGGAGGTGAGTACTCCATGAAGTGAATAACACTGTCCTGATCAATATCTATTCTGGACAGGTCGTGGTGGAGATGCTGGAGTTTTCGCCTCTCGAGAAAAAGATCTACGACAAAATCTATATACGTGCAAAGAGGGATTTCGAACGGTTGGATGCTAAAGGCCTTGTAAAGAAGAATTATACCCACATCCTGGCAATGTTAATGAGGTTAGCGCTTAATGTATGTCCTTTCGAATTAATCCGATTGAGACATTCTTTTCGATCAGGTTGAGACGTGCCGTGTTGCATCCCAATCTTGTCTTAACACCGAACGATGGACGTGCACTTTCGCCTGCTGGAGACGGGTCAATTGATGTCAATGACTTGATAAGTCGATTTGCTGATCCAGAGAAGGCTGAGGAAGGCGGCGATAAGAGTATCTTCGCCGAGGAGGTCCTAGCAAAACTAGCTGATGCGGAAGCAGAAGAGTGTCCCATTTGTCTCGATGTGATGGAGACACCTATGATTATTCCGGGTTGTATGCATCAATGGTGAGGTCGACCATACTCCATGAAAGTAGCCGCTGAGTGTTTTTTATCAGTTGTAAGGATTGTATCCTCGCTCATCTTGCGGCTTGTGAAGAAAGGCGCGAAGAGTCGCGTTGCCCAACATGCTCACAAGGGCCTTTGAAGGTCCCATAGTTTATGTTTTGCTTATCCCTTCTGAGACTTTCGTAGGCGAGCGAGCTTATTGAAGTTATACGTCGGAAGGAGAATCCAGGCATCTCCAGCTATCAAACGTCCGAACCTGAAGTGACACTTCTCCGCAACGACTTTCAAACCTCGACCAAACTGCGTGCCCTCTTAAAAAGCCTTAGTATGCTTTCTCAACTTTTTACTTACTGTCCAACCAAGATAAGTGAATGAACCTATCAGAGCGTCTCCGAGATCAAGACCCCCGTTTCCGAGCTGTCGTGTTCTCACAATTCACATCGTTTATGGATCTCATTCAAGTGGCGTTGAATCGCGAGAAATACGACCATTATCGTTTTGATGGATCGATGGATATAAAAAAGAAGAACGCTACAGTGGCAAAGTTCAGGGTTCCGTCCGAAAAACCGAAAATACTTGTCATCAGTTTAAAGGCTGGGGGGGTAGGACTGAATGTTTGTGACATTTACATTTCAAGAATTTCTCCTGAGAAGTCTTGTTCTTGTGTAGCTCACAACTGCTAATCATGTATTTATGGTGAGTTAGGTTCATTCCCTTGCTACGAATTACCCCAACCATCTGATACAGATGGATTGTTGGTGGAATGCTGCCACAGAAAACCAAGGTAGATTTATCTAACATCAGCTATAACCGCCTCGTATATGAACCTGTCTCCACGATAGCGATCGATCGCATTCACAGAATTGGTCAGGAAAAGACGGTCTACGTGACCCATTTCATTGTACGCTCTTGCCATCTACATGTTAATCTGTAACTTGAAAGAAATCCGACAGGTGGCCAATACTATCGAGGGCCGTATTCTCCAGATACAAAAACGTAAGACAGCCCTCGTTAAAGAAGCATTCCGGGGAGGCGGAGCACGGGGCGAGGGAGCTGATCCTGAGAGTATCGAAAACTTGAAGATCATGTTCGGAGACAACTAGAAGAAGCGACACCTGAGTTTTCACTTTTAATGTGTCATTGATGCTGCTAAAATTTCATTATAAAACTGTTGCTTGAAGCTAATTATACTCTCAACGCCTGACCAAGGGCCCCACAAATGATGGTAAGAGGGTATCCTCATAAGCATCCGCCGCGGTCACAATAAGTTCGACACCCTCCTCAACAACACTATGCATCTTTTCCTTGTTGTCAGCCCAGGTGGGAATACGCGGAGCCCATACAACAAGATGACTTCCCCAGTGCGCTAAAGCATGGCGTGCTAGCTCAATGTCAGGTGTGACTTGATCGGCATATGCTTGCAAGAAAGAGTCTAGAACGGCTGAGGCAAAGTTTTCCGCAGCAGGTATATATCTTCGTACGAGATGTACTTCAGCACAAAGCTGTCCAATTTCTACACCTGGAAGGCCTGGCCTGGCAAGCTCCCAGTCCAAGAGATACAACTTTCTAAGCCTTTTTTCGTTGTCCAGAACAACCATGACGTTTCCTGGCCAGAAATCGCCCATAACGAACTAGAGAAAAAGATTATTGGAATTCAGTGGTGGACAATCAAGTTGTAAAGCGAGATGTATTTACGCATTCACGTGCGGCGAGCATCAATGCACTGACATATTCTGCCACTTTCTTTGCAACAACGAGATCGGTGTCTGCAACTTCTAACGGTGAATCTGTCAGAGAAGGAGGAACATCATCTCCTTCGCCCGGCTTAAGTGTCTGAACCAATCGTCCATATGTGGCCCATGCAGACAACTCTAAGGCTTGCTTATTCTTTGCAAAAAAATCCAGAATACCATCGGAATTCGCACGACTCCATTCATGCATGCTGCCAATAAACTGGCCTAGGGATGATCCAATTGTCACTGCCAGTGAAGTGTATGCATCGCTGCCGATTTGTAACATGAAATCCTTGAGCGTGAGGGTGTCAACGCCGCAATCTTCCATGATAAGGACGTGCTGCTCCGTATCAAACTGATGAATGAAAGGAACTGTGACAAGTGAATCGGCAGGGAGCCATGCCTTGACGCGCCTCATCGCCTCATACTCAAACATCTAGATCGCAAAAATCAGAATAAGTAAAGCCTTCTTGTTACCGGCAAGACAATTTACCTGTCTATCGAGCGAGAATGCTATAGTAGTATTTTTTATGAACGGTTGTGCGTGCTTAAGGATTAACGTTTCCTGGCCATCGATGGGTTTGACGAGGTAGATTCGATACGTATAATTGCCAAGGCCGCCACTAAGCGAAGCGATAGTATGACTGGTGTATGTTGTACCAGACAGATAGGAATGAATTTCATCGACGGTGGTCAGATTGACTTGAGTCGCATCCATATTAAACCAAAAATGACGTCACGGATCTTGTCACAACTGAAAGCATGAAGGACGGAATCGGACATACTAGGCCTCATAGGTGTAGCTATATCATGGCCAAACCTGAGTTCTGATACCATTGAAGCATGTTGAAGAATCGCAAATTGTTGATTCAGGTGTCTCCTAGCACAGTCAGTTTCCTGATCTTATTCGAGGGGGGCTCGAAGTGGTTTTTTTGAGCTGCGTGTTCTTTAAACAGCAACGTTCGAAGTGATTCCGTAAGTCAAAACAACTATTAAGTCTTTTGTGCTTTCCTTATCATGGTTTTGGTTCAATTACGGGTCAATCTTAATCATAATCAACGAATCAGAGTACTTTGAACAGTGGTGTCTCCTCGTGTGTTACAATATTGTAGTCTTTCTCATCGAACTACAGAATTCGGTAAATGGGTCGTATCACCCCGAAACATGCACCAGAGCATTTATGCATCTGCCGGTGGTGGTGGTGGTGTCAAAAGCCAATACCCGAAGAGCGCACTTGGATTCCGATTATCATGTAGAAAACCGGAAGACCGCCTCTTGACCTGGACAGTGCCATCGGAGGACCGTGACATCGGAGGACCGTGAAATGGGATAATGATCCATTCTCGCTGAAGGTGCACGGAGTAGGACAGTGAATTCCGAACAAGATAGGTGTACAAATATCCTCAATTACAAAGTGATCTTCGTCCACTTCACCACATGCATCATATTCATTTCCATCAAAAGCTCGATCTTCCAGATCCTTCAGCTAAAATAAGCCGAACTCAAGCGAGTGTATGAAACTATTCCAGCCAAAATATTGAAGCCTCGAGAATGCCGATAAGCATCAAGCATATTGCCAGCTCGGGAGGGGCCAAGCTACAGATGTTGTGCATGACTGACGAGTACTACTACGCGCATGATTGTCAAGCCGAGTATGTCGGAAAAGTGCTAGTCAAAAATGAAGGCTTTTAGAAGTGGTCGTATTTGGAAATCGGATATGCCTCGCTCAACTTCGATCTTAAGGTGTGTTAGATGTGGTGTATGTCCGTGTGATCCTTGTTGCATCCAATACAAGTAATGAGTGAAGTGAGAGAGGGATGAATGGGCGAGCAGCAGGTATTTCAGGGTAGGAAAAAAGTGGCACCGAGACCAGATCGAACCTTGTAGAGGCAAAACGACACCAAAAAAACCAGCCGGACGAGCAACCAAACTAACAAGTTTCGGGCAGAAAAGCATTGCATACCAAGAAGTGTCATCCCGGCTTGATGTCAAGTTTTCAAGACTACAGACATTGCTCAACGGAAATCAGCTTCCAAGGCGTGTTGACCTTCTGCAGCAATATCGCTTACTTGAAGTGACAAGCGTTCGAGCTTCTGAATATGGCAGATGGAAACAATGATACCAAGAGTCGATATCACATTGTTGAGGGTCATCGAAGTGAGGTTCGCGCTGCAGAAGATTATTCGTGAGATGCTCTTGTATAGGGGTGCATAAAATTCTCCACCTTCAAGTATTCCAGGAGGATGTGACGCAAGGATCGTTTCGCTCAAGATACCCTTCCGTTGATCATAGACATCAAGCTGCCGAATCTGGCCAAGCGGGTCTTGTCGGCTTTTCACAAAGCCACAAAAGGCCATACCATCGGATCGAGCAGCAAACACGGCCTGTAATATAGTCCCTGGGTAAAATTGAATCCGATCGGAAGGCACAGTCATCAACGTGGAACATTCGTGGCATTTTAAGAGCGATCGTCTAATTCTGCATGAATGAGCGGGAAGAAGCTAGAGTTGACGTAGATAGCAGGGGTATAAGAAAGGAAACTTACACCCGCAAGATGGGGGTGCCAAATCGCATGAAGCAGCCTACAGGTAGACGAGAGCATATGTGCATCGCCCGATTCAGCGTGCTCGATGATCATATCAAGGAATTCGGGGGGCAGATGAACTAGACACAATTTTTGGGGTTCGGTTACACAACAGGAATTTGAAAGCTGAATTTCGAGGGTATTTTCTGATTTTTGAGGGTGTGTTTTTGACAGAGGCGCATAAGGCTGCTGCTTGCACGGTAAACCAAATGCCCAAAACTAACACAAGCCAGAAGTTTCCAAGCCTTTTAAAACCTTTCCCAGACACATTGATCGTCGAAGATGAATTCCGCTGATGTCGGTATGTCTCCTGTAGTGTTGATGTCCTCCGTACGCCGAATCACAGTAACATGTCGACAAAGGTCCATAAAGCTCTTTGTGTACACTAACCATCTGAATTCCACCTCAGACAAGCGCCGAAAGTCTCAAATGTCAGAATTGAACTGTATCAAGTATGAAAAAAGGAAAACGATTTCTAAACTTACGTGAGGATGTCGACCAGACAGATCGAGTTCATCCTGTGAAGTAAGCGCAATAAGCCTCAATAGTCCGGCATAAAATTACAAAAGTGCACACCATATATATGCCTTATATAGTCGCGAACAACCGCTCGAGCCGGGAAAATCTAAGCTGGTCGACTGCTTGAGCGACCTTCAATAGGATCATATTGCTCGCCACCGTCGAGTCTGGCGGTTCAATTCAGAATGTCTGCACATTTCCTTCTGCAACTTTCTTCTTCCTCGTCAAAGACATTCAAATAAGGCCTGTACTTCCATGTATATGACAAAGCTTTCGTTCCGTCCTGGAAGTCATCATCGGAGTACGTGAATGTCGTCAATAGACCACAGGAAAATCTCCTCGTCGAGTCTGGTAAGATGGCGCGGCGTATTACTTCCAAAAAAGATTAAAATTCATTCCAGAAGCATATATACATTATTACCTTACTCTATATCAAAATCTAAATACAAAGGCCATTTGCATAATTGTCAGCTTGGTACAAGGTCTAGACATGATTCCAGAAAGTGCCACAGTGCGCCCGCGCCTCGGTGCCTGAGGTAAGAGTAACGTACTAGTCATTTCAAGTTTGTTCCGAATGTCCACATGCACGAGCATGCGTGCTCCGCGCCGGTACTTTGTAATCAACCTATGATCATGAGTCAAAGATAACGCGTTAACCTTACAAGTAAACGCGAAGCCTGCTCGTTAAGATTCTGCCTACCCCGAATGGAATGAACAGAAATAAATGGACGTGTTGATCCCAATCAAGGTTTCATCTCGGGTCTCAAGGAGTCAATCGCGATCATGACAAGCTATGATATATGACAAGCTATCTGTCATTGATAATCACCAAAGAAACCGATGCTAATCATTCAGCCAAGTACAGTAAGAATGATACGAGTTAACGTGTACGCTCTCTCAAAAAGGACGAGTACAGTTATGTGACGGCAGTCTACTTATAACCAGCACAACTCGGGAACAACGTAATGTAAGACTGTAAGTTCAACTAACAAGTTACACATGGTACATCAATAGTACATATGCCAGTGATACACAAATCGTGTAAGATTCGTGCGGATTGTATAAGGTCGGCATGATTAAATGGATGAGTGATTAAACGGGTGGAAGTGTGAGCATAGCGAAAGAATAAAGTAAAGCACGAGAGCATGAGAAACAGCAAAGAGCCCAAAAGCAGATGTAGACAACACGAAAGACCAAAGGTAGGAAAAAAAAAAAACAGAAAAAGGACAAAAGAGACGCGTCAGAGCCCGCCCGCCGCAGGAGGGTGACACGACATGACTCTACCACAGCATTTCGTTCCTCCTTCCTCCTCTTATCCACTCCTCTTCCCCATCCTCGCCGTCCCCACCACGCTTCAACACTCTGTCCCTCCCCCTCCCCCTCCCTCGATCCCGCCCTCTCCCTCCAACTTCAACAGCAACAGCAGTGATGCCACTCGCACCCTTCTGACCCGGTCCCTCCCCCTCCCTGACTTCGTACCTCAATCTACTCACCCCAATCCCCTCATACGCAACTCTCAACAATTTCTCTCGACCACAAGCCAACGACCCCTCTATCGGCACAGGTCTCCCCACCCCCCCGCCAAATTGGTACATTCCCCCCGCACCCATTGCATATCCAATTCCAGCCCTCCCACCATAACCAAACCCAATCCTCGTACCCGCGCCTCCTGCCCCATACCCATACCCAGACCCGAGCCCAACAGGCAACCCCTTCGTCTCATTCTCCACCGCTTTCACCCTCAGATGCACCGGATTCTCCACGTTCCTCACTCTAAGCACCACGTTCCCCGGCGGTGCCACACCATGCACAGCTCTAAACGGCGAACGCGGAGGCACAGGATGCGGTTTGAATCTCAATTCGTAAGGCAGCGGCGACGGCAGCGACGTCCTTGGCATCTCGAGATCGCTGTCTTCGCCTGCGTCAAGCGGACGTAGCGGGATAGGTCGAAGTGTGTGTTGGTCATTGGTAGATTGTCCATGGGTGCCCAGGAAGACACGGACGTCGACAGGACGTGTGCGTGCACCAGGTGGGTTGAGTGTGGGAAACTTATCGGGGTTGGATGGTGAAGATGCGCGTGAGGAGGGGTGGAGACGGAGCGAAGCTGCAGCGTGTGTATCAGAGGACGGAGGAACAACGAACATCGCCGCGCTCATGTACGCGAGCTGAAACCCCTTTGCGAGGTCGATGAATTGCGTGAAGCGGCGGAGTATGAGACTCGTTGCGGGTGTAGTGGCTGTGTCGTCACTGAAGACCGCTGATGTAGACGCAGTATTTGACCGAAATGTCGAGCATGTGGCGTCAGGGAGGACGGGGAGTGGGGCGTCAGTTGGGGAGACAGGGGTTAGATGCGAGGTGTTGCATTTGCAGGGACGGAGGACGGTGGGAGTAATAGGGGGTGGTGACGGGAGAGTATGGGAGGAAGATCGTGGAGCAAGAAACCATGTTGTCTTACGTAGGGGGGATGCCGGGGTGGGCTTCGAGAGCTGAGTGGAGGGTGGCGAGCTCGATGGTGTTGTGACGGCAGTGGAAATCGAGGAGGAGGAAGCGCTGGAGAAGGAAAGCCAGGACCGACGTGAAGAGGATGAGGTCGAGTCCGAGGACAGCAAGGATGAGGAGGAACATGTCGGGCAGGGTGAGATAAGCATCCCACCGCTGTCCTTTCTCCGAGGCATCGGTCGCTCTGGTGCCTTGCCCTTTTGCTGTCGGTGTTCTTCCTCATTTTCGACAGCCAAGAGCAAAGACCCCAATAGCTCGGCACTCCGGCGCTTCTGAGAATCTTGGCTGCGACTGGTCGACAAAGGAGGAGTGGAGCGCTGCTCCGGAGGGAACAAAGGACCCTGCATGCTAGTAAGCACTTCGCTGAAAGGAACGGCACGAGAGTCGTCAAAGAGGGGACGGGTAAAAGGAGACTTGGACTTTGGATGAGACAGAGTTTGTGGGCGTGAGACAGGATGTGTGGTGGGCCGAGGCATGAAGTCGTAGACGAATGGATCCTGCTTGCGCGGGACAGAGGGAGCAACGAGCTTGTAGGAGACGACTGTGCGAGCGGTATGGCAGGATACTCGTTGAGCCACGCAAGACTCGAACTTGTCTCCATACCTCAAGCGAGAGTCCTCCAGCTCGGCTCGGCGTTTTTCCTGGAGCTCTCTCCTCCGGACTGCGAGAGTCTTGAGCTCGCGTAGATGCTTCTTACCCTGGTCCCAGATCCTCTCGCAGTCCTTCAGACGCTGGGTGCGACGCAACTGTTCGACGCGGGCTAACTCTGCGTGTTGTCGTTCTTTAAGCATCTTTTCCTCGTCTTCATTCAAAAGACGACCATAGGGAACAAAGCAAAAATCAAAGTCCTCGTCCTTGACTTCTGCTATGCGGGGGTCGTCGTTTCCAGTGACATGGATGCCCTTGAGGCGAAGAAGAAGAATCTTGGCGAGATGGATGTCATCATGTGCATACGCAACGTGGACTTGATCCTCGAGAGAGCGGGGCGGGGAGGGCGGAGAATCGTAGTAGTCGGCAGGTGTGGCGGGAGATGTGTCGGGTGAGACGGCCTTTGATGCGCGGCGCTCGTGCGAGGCTCGTCTGGCGAGGGCGACAGGAGAGACCTGGCGGGAGCGGCCGCGCGGCAGCTCTTTGGGCCACAGCGGGACGGGCGACGGACGGACAGCCAGCATCTTGGAGGCAGGAGATTCGGGATTGGAAAGCACGGATAAAAGGGAAATACACAAATGTTCGCCTAATTCCGCGCGGAGACCCAATCGCGTCTGTCTATCCCACGATATTACGTCCTTCCATCAACCATCTGTTAATCAGTGCGAGGCGACCCTCGTGTACGAAATCTATGTGTACCGTGACCTCTCCGCACGGCGTGTAACCTGTGTGCATCCAAACGAGGCAATCCAAACGTCTCCGAGCGCTATATCATCACAACCTTCATAGTCCGATGTCGGCGTGGATACAGACTACCTCGGTGCTAGACTACCAACACTGAGCTTATACTGTACTGGGGCATCGATGTACGCTTGTACACACTTACAGGTCCGATAGCGGACTGCCTCATTGCATCTTCCCCGGCCAGCCACATAGCATATCTGATATCTCGGACTTGGGCCTTTGCTCCCATTGTCATATGTATCACAATCTATTATCCGATATCATCTTCCCGGAGAGGAGATTCAAATGACGCTACGTACATGTGTCGGCGTCTATTTAATCTACTGTTCCCTTCGCCTCGCCCTCTGATTCGAGAGGATCATCAGACTCAGTTTCACAACAATTGCAAGGCGCGGGAGCGGGGGATCCTCGGTCTAGGCTGCTGATCACAATTATATACGTACTCGCCACGTTTCACTCGCCACGTCAATGTATATGGAGCTCGACACAGCACGCCGGCACTCTGGTGCAGCGTTGAACTCGATCGTGAATCTTCCTTCGCGTTCAATGCATTTGCAAGACATATGTCTACATATCGGAACATCGGCTGATCCCCACAATGCAAGGCTAATTCCCCGCATCCCCGCATCCTGCACAATTGATTCCGGCCACGGTGGCTGCTATCTAATTTGTATTACTTTACCTACGCCTACGGAACTTTGATGCACGTTTCTGGCATAGTGTCCACTGTCAGAAGGCTGGCCCAACCTAGCACACCTTCAAGGCCTCAAGCCTGGTTCGGTATACATAGCGTCCTCTCCCTTGTTCATGCCCATATCCATATGCTATCTGTGCACACCATCTCTAGGACCAAGGCCTAGCCAGGCACGACCTGAACTTAGCCTACCTAGTAGCGCACATGTGCACACGCTCAACTGCCGCCCTTAATCACAAGCCCTTCCTACTTCAGACAGGATTGCAAGTAACTCACACACGCACAAGCTGCTTACTGTATCAAGAAGGCACCACCGATCGATGAGCCGGTCTCTTGCCAAAGAGCTATGTGAAATGAGATGGTGATGGCATATCCCCATGACCTATCGCCGCAATCTCCAGCCTCCCTAAACCCTTAAGCCTGTCGACTCAGATAAGAAATGAGTGCATACCCCACATATGAACACCCGAAAGTCCGAAGGAGCCTTGACGCCCCCCGCGCCAAGAAAAATACCTTATACATTGACGTCAGTAAAGTACTGCCTTTCATGGGCCATTGTCAAGTACGTCAAGACCGGCGTGATCGCTTGGGTCCTGATTGCCCGCTGAGTTTACCTAAGTATCTCAAGCCTTCCTATCTATACTCCTACATAGTACTTTTATATATATACCCGCCAATCGTATCGTGAGCCGTCCCGGTCCGGCTAATTCATGGTCAATGACGATAATACATTTGCCTCCGCGCTCCGCCCTAAATGGGATACACGCGTGTACACATACATACATACTGCCAGGGGCAGATTGTCTTAAAAAGGTCCTATGCACTTGTGTCTTGGGATTAGCCGTGGCTTTGGACTGGCTTCAACTAAAGTAGATTCGATAGATCCGATTGGCTTCCGTCGAGCTACCCGCGAAGTTGTAGACGTGTATGAGCGCTTGCCGTATAGTCAGTATAGACAGGGTCAGCCCTTATACAATGAAGGTTTCAAGAGCAGTGACAGGTACGTGCAGAGTAGGCATCGTCGTCACTGTCATTCAGAGCTATTGAGAGAAAGCATGGAACATAAGACCTGTGCGCAAGGCGCCCATCCTTGAGAGTTGAACGTAGGTATGAGAGAATAAACGTTCATAAAGAACATGCTTACGGATGTGTATCGGTTGGAGAGATAAGCTTGAGAATTGGACGTAAGTGGGAAAGGGAAACAGCATTTTGAGTGTGTATATGCATGGCTGTGTATTATACCTTCTGGTATTCCCGCTGTGAAAGTGGAAATCCAAAACGGGAGAAGAAAGTTATGGCATCTCGAGTGTGAAAGAAGTCGAAAACAAGGGAAGAAAAGTGGAGAACGTCATAGTTAGTGTGACAGAAGTCGAAAACAAGGGGAAAAAGTGGAAAACGTCATAGTTAGTGTGACAGAAGTCGAAAACAAGGGGAAAAAAGGTGGAAAACGTCATAGTT